>JASVEL010000660.1:0-17242 GCA_032618575.1 Nicotiana noctiflora
CGGGGCCGCTACCCACATTTGTTCCCCGACTCAGGTACTTCCTTCTCTTGTCCGTTCGAGGACGAACGGTTGTTTTAGAGGTGGAGGATGTGACGACCCAATGGGGTCATCACTTGTTTTCCTCATTTGTTCTACACTTCCGAGGCCTTGAAAACTTCATTCTATGTTACCTCGATTTACATGCACGATCTGGTCATGTAGCCGGAAAGAGTTGTGATAGAAAATATGAATTCTATGAAACATTTGGAGAAAAATGATATTAATATTGATATAGTTGACTTAGGTCAACATTTTTGGTAAACGGACCCGGACCCGAGATTGGACGGCCCCGGAAGGTCCGTAGGAAAATATGGGACATGGACATGCGTCGGGAGTCGAATTCTGAGGCCTAGAGCCCAAGTTATGAATTTTTCTGTGAAATTGTTTTTGCTGTAATTATTAAAGGAAAATGAATTAAATGACCATTGTATCGGGCTCGTATTTTAGTTCCGATGCCCGGTACAAGTCTTAAATATTATATATGTGCTTTCTGCAAAGTTTGGTGACATTCGGATGTCGTTTGATATGTTTTGGACCTTGAGTTCCAAGTTTGAAAAGTTTGAAAACCAAAAGTATGAAAATTATGAACTTTAGGCTTGATTTGATGAAAACGATGTTATATTGGTGATGTGATCGCACGAACAAGTTCGCAATGTGTTTTTGATGTTGTGTACATGTTTGGTTGGGAGCCCGGGGGGCTCGGGTAAAGATTTGATAGGCCGTTTGATCAATTTATGAATTTTTGCACTGCTGGTTTTTCACCCAGCTGTTGGCTTCGCATCTGCGAACAAATCCTCGCAAATGTGAAGAAGACAGGTCAAGGATGGGTTCGCAAATGCGAACCCTTGGTCGCAAATGCGAAGGTGTGCCCAGGACTGCTTGGTTCGCAATTGCGAACAAAACCTCGCAATTGCGAGGCCCTCCATTAACCGTCTGGCTTCACAAATGCGAAGCTTCTGTCGCAAATACGAACACCTCTTGTCCCAGCTAGGTTCGCAAATGCGAAGCCTGTCTCGAAAATGGGAGAACAGCATGCCCCAGACCTGTAGCGTTCGCAATTGCAAACAAAAGTTCGCAATTGCGATATCCACAGCTGTGTAATTCTATACTTAAACGAATTTTTCAGTTCATTCTTCACTTTTCAAAAACCCTCACACCACACTCGAGCTCTCAAGGCCAAATTCACTCCAAAGCAATTGTAAGTCACCTTTTACTTAATACTTTCAATTCCTAACAACATTAAACATGCTTTTCAATAAGAATCAAAGGTTTCATGGTAGAAATCCATGTTTTTGGTAGAATTGAGGTCCGATTTTGAAACAAATCATATAATTGAACTCGTGGGGGAATGGGTAACCGGATTTTGGTCCGAACCCCGAGTTCCGACCACGTGGGGCCATGGGCGTTTTGGGAAATTTTGGGGTAAACTTTGAGAAAACCATCTTTAAGCATTCAAACCAAGTTAATTAGTGATTATTAATATAATAGAATCAATTGTGATTAGATTCGAGCTAGTTGAAAGCGGAATTTCAGGGAAAGAGTTATAATTGAAGCATAATTTGGACTTCAAGGCTAGAGGTAAGTGTTTGTTCTATCCTAGCTTGAGGGAATAGATTATGTGCTATGTGCTATGTGATCGAGTGCGGTGTATAGGCTGTGGTGACGAGCATCCATGCACTGGCATCTAGCATGACCGTGAGTCATTGTTGTTACTTGCTATGAGACATATTTGAAGATAAATTGTTGAACCCTTACCGGGTTGTAGAATTGCTATCGTTCTCCCTTACCGAGACTTGTTGTGAAGTGAGATATTGATTGCCTTTGCCGGGAATTTGTTGTAATGATTATTGTGTCCCTTACCGGGACGGTTCATGATTTGTTGTTTTCATTCTCTGCCCTTAACTGTGATTGTTATTTGGGTGAGTAAGAGTGATAATGCACGAAGGGTGATGTCGTGCCTTGATTTATTGTTTATGCACGAAGGTTAATGTCGTGCCTTGATTTATTGATTGTGCACGAAGGTTAATGCCGTGCCATGTTATTGATTATGCACGAAGGATCATGCCGTGCCTTGTTATTAAACCATGTACGAAGGATCATGCCGTATCATGGATGTGAGGATGAGAGTAAAAGCATGAAGGGTGATGCCGTGCACTTTATTTGCTATTTGGTGAGGATGAGAGTAAAAGCACGAAGGGTGATGCCGTGCACATTATTTGGTATTTCATTGACTTAACATTACTTGTTTCTCATTATATTTGTTTTCCTTGTGATTTAATAACTGTTGATTAACTATTGAGTTCTTTTGTGACATTCCTTGTTGCGTTGTTACTTGATTATTTCTCGTTATCTTGTGGCATACATATATAGAACTGCACAGGTTTATGTGGGTGTCTGGTCCTAGGCTTGTCACTACTTCGCCGGGATAGGCCAGGCACTTACCAGCACACAGAGGGTCGGTTGTGCTGATACTGCACTTCTGTGCGTTTTTGCACAGGTCCAGGTTTCGATCAGGAGCAGCAGCAGTAGATCTTTTGCGTGGGAGTTGATCATATTTGAGACCGAGGTAGCTTGCAGGCGTTCGCAGGCCCGCCGTCTCTTCCTTTTATTTATGTCATTAGCTGTAGTCTCCTTGTTTCGAGACAAACAGATTATGTTATATTTCTTTCAGACCTTTATGTGTAGTATTCATGTAGTAGTTCGTGAGCTGGTGACTCCACGTCTTGGGTAGAGGATTTCAGTATTATATTACCTTGAAACTGCTTATTACTATTTTTATAAAGTCTTCCGCACTTGCTTAATTAAGGTTATGGTTTTGGTTGTTAAATTAAATATGAAGTATTGTTAAAAATAGGATAGTGTGAATAAAGAGGCTTGCCTAGCTACCACGAGTAGGCGCCATCACGATCCCGATGTTGGTGGAAAATCCGGGTCGTGACAGCTGCTTATTTATTTACACCCTGGGAAGGGTTATAATAAGAGGAAGGAGTATTTTTTAATTTAAGGACAGTCGGAACGGGATTAATTTATTTTAATTTTTAGAGTCACCATTTGAGAATATAATGCTATCCCAAGTCACCGGTTTAATCCCGAACCGAGGAAAGTTTGACTTTGTTATAGTCTGCAAACTAGAAATTCGGATAAGGAATTCTGTTAATCTGGGAGAAGGTGTTAGGCACTCCCGAATTCCATGGTTCTAGCACAGTTACTCAACTGTTGTATTTATTTTTATCTGATTTATTTATATGTTCCATCTTATGTGCATTATTAATATTCTGTTTTATCACTTTTAGGAGAACTGCAATATCGTGAAAATGCATTTCGGGCCACACCGTACCAGTACGCCTGTGGCTTTTAATACATTTTGACTTCGTTGAGATTTGGATTTAGGTCACATAAATGTGCACCCATACTTGAGAATGTGTATTATAAATCGTGCCTAAAGTATCTACGTCTTGTTAACTTTGGGAAAGACCGTAATATTTGCTAAACGGTCCTTGCAAATCTAAGTATTTTATAACAATTAATTGAGGGCCCCGTACATTTATTCTTAAACGAGCCCCATCTCATTTATTTTTAGAGGTCAAGCCTAAGGTGTGCTATATTATTCTACAACTATTTTTGACTTTATCAAAGTACCAAATAATGCTGCCTAGTTGTGATTTGTGCTTTTATTTCAATTACGTTAAGGCCTTCGTGCATTGGGCCTTGAAATCAAGCCAGTGAAGAACAGAGCACAGCTGTGCTCGGGGCTTATTGTATCCCAGTTCCTACACGTTGGTTTATTTAAATGAGCCACGAGGCTATTGTTACTGGATCTGGGCCTTTATGCCTGAGTCAGGCCCAGGTTACTAACGTAATCCAAAAACAGACACAAACGTGGTCACTGAACTACTAATGGATTCACAAGGTTATTATAATTGCATATTATCAGAAATTAACCAAGGCAATAACACTGAATTCTTATTTGAATATTACTGTTTTGACTTGTTCAGATTAACTACACATGTTATTAAACGATTCGCATATTAACTATCATTATAAAAAGATTTCTACTATTATTTATCAATTGAAATGCTACAGGTTCAGATACAGAGTTGAATTACTACTTTGTTCAAATAGAAATATTAAAACTAAACTACAGAAAACATATTCGAATTGAAGTACAAATTTATTCATATTGAAGCAATCATTTTATACTCATTATTGAAAAATTATTACAATTTTTCTTATATAGCATTAATTAATTTGAGCATATTGTATTAACTAACAAAATTTGAATATGACAAACTCATGCTTTCCCGTATTAAAACCGACTAACACAAACTAAGGATAATAAATGAATTTTTCAAAATTTCATTGCATTTTCTAATTCGTAACAACTGAAGATCCAAAATCTCAACCAAAATAGATTTTAACATTTGTTTTTAGTTTTTCTAATCTCTAATCTAATGTGATTGTTTTCCTAATAATCTACTTCACATGTGATTTTCTATGTGGTAATTAAACTAAGCTACTAAAAGAAATTAATAGTCCGAGTCCACAGTCCAACAGTCCAATAGTCCAATTATACATACGATTCACCTAACGAATACAAATGAGTCTAAATAATTTTATATCTATAAAATATATAGAATCAAAAGCTCATAAAATCAGTCGAACATTTTCATATCTTTAAATTTTGTAACTATATCTTCGAGTTTCAGAAGTGTACTTGGAAAGGTGAAATAAATCTGATAAGTTCTAAAGCAATAAGAGGAGAAGGATCATGAATAATAATATTCTAGCAAACAATAAACCAGCAGATTCACAGCGAGTGCACAACGACCAGATTTGATCACAAAAAACCTCAAAAACCAAATAACTTTCCAGGGAATAACCACAACAATACACAACTTCAGCAACCAAATCCAGATCAAATAAGCACGGATCAACAAACAAAATACCAAAATCTAGGAGAATTTCAACTTGAACTCTAGCCGGAATCAATGGAACAATAGTACTATAGGACTTAGAGAATTTTCTAAGGATGAAACTAGGAAATTTGAATTTTCAGAGATTAGAAGGATTTCAGAATATTAGACCCTCCAAACATATTAAAAGTGGCCTAATGAGGCCTATTTATAGAACAAAAATGGGATGGAATTTCAAATTAAATATTCTAAGTTTCTACCCCTCCTTTTATGATTTATTTTCAAATAACTACACTAATATTATTCGGAAATACACTAGAACCCTTTCTAGAAGATTCTAGTGGCATCTACCATATTCCAATACCTTTAATTATCTAAACTACACTCACTTGCTTTCAAATTTCTCTCAATTTCCCTTTTGTTATGCCCAGAATACCCTTTTCCCTTTATCTTATTACCCATGAACTAGGCAAAATTTCCAAATGTACCCTTACCCCCTTAGGTTTATTACAACACACCCATTAACCTTCCCCCATTTATCCCTGTATTTTTCATCTTTATTTACCTTTAAACCCGTATCCTAATCATAACTCAGAAGTCAAAGTCAAAGTCATTTCACAAAATTAACCAAATAATAGTCAGTTTCATAGATAAGAATCAAATTAGATCTAAGTAATCAATTAACGGGATTCAAGAGAACATTTAAACAGAGGTAGAATCTAATTAACAAAACACCTAATTACTAATTAGATTTTATCAAATAAAACCCTAGAAATCTAAGTGTGGCCATTATGAACAACAAACACACAACTTTGACTAAGAACTCATTCAGATAAGAGAAATTATAGCCATGCAAATTCACAAATAAGAAAAATCAGAAATAAAAAGGGTTCATAATACTTAGCTTTCCATTTTTATTCTTCTTTTCTTTCTGTCTTTCTCTTATTTTCATTTTTCGTCATTTTTCTTGATTATCCGGAACCTTGGAAGTTCTGGATATCATTTTCTTGGACTTTTTCTCTCCGGCAGACTTATCGAGTCTCTTTTTGTGAAAAAGACTCTTGGAACGTGAAGCTAGGTGTTATGGGGTTATACAGGGTGATTTTTGGAATGAGGGTGTTCAGTGGAGTAGGGTCCCGGCGATACCTTTTGAGATATTCGATAATTTCTGGACTTATTCGAAAGAAACCACTTAGGTTGGGTGAAAGAGAAGGCAAAGGAGATTGTGGGGTGTTAAGAGAAGTTTTGGTTCAAAGGTAGTGTTCGCCGGAGTAGGTTCCGGCGATACCTTTTGGATTGTTCGACAGCTTCTAAGGATTTTCAGGGGAAACCAACAGGATAGGGTGAAAGAGGGGACGGAGGAAGTTATGACGTATTTGTGGTGGTTCAATCAGAGACGGTGGTGAACCACCGTCGATAGGTTTCCGGCGATGGTTGAGAGCATTCTTAGGCGGCTAGGGTTTTAGGTTAGGGACGAAGGGTGTGTAAATGATGGTAATGCGTAACGTTTGTGTATTTAGAAGCTATTAAGGATCTGAGACCGTTGGATTAAATGAACCAACGGCTCAGATTCAATCACCCCATATACGGCGTCGTTCTATTTAAGTGGTCGTTTAATCGTGACCATTGGATTAATGATATCAATGGTTCAAATTTATTCCAACACACGGCGTCTTTTTATTTATTAAGTGACCGTTACTTTGGGTCGTTTGATCAAAGCTTCAACGGTCCAGATCTATTATTCCTAAAGGCGTTGTTTTGATTTTATATAAAGGCAGACCCCGTTCATTTCTTTTGGGCATGGGTGTGTTATTTAACACTTGGGCTACTGATTATTGTATTTAGCCCAATATCTTTTGCATTGTATTATTATTTTTTGCATTGTACTTTTATTTTTATTTTTTGTATTTTTGTATTTATTTATTTTCAATATTTTTGTATTTTACTCTTGTATTTTCTTCTCTATTATCCTTATATTTTCCTTTTCCTCTAATTTTCTGATTTTTACTCAAATTAAGAAAAAGTAATTGATTTCTATTATGTTTTAGTATTTTCCAATTAAAAACAAATAGATGTATATTTTGATTTTCATTGATTTGTTTCCAAAAATTATAGAAATAAAATCCTGGCATTTCTACCTATTTTATGAATTATTATTATGCACACAATTATCAACAAATTACCACAAAAAATTCAAAAATCATTTTGCATATATTTGGGAGTAATTTTCTTAGGTCAAAAATTACGTGCTCACAGTTATTATTAATGTTCTTTCATTTTTGTCTGAGGTTCATTTAGAAATGCATGTTGTTTCAAAGTTTATTTCCATGTGTTTGTGTCAGTCAAAATTGCTATTGGAAGTTCAATAGGATTTTGTCCTGTTTCGTTGGTTTACTTTGATGCTATTTGATATACTCTTAATCCTAGCTTGTATTACTGATTGATTTTGATGAATTGGATTGGTTTATAGATGATAAGTGTCATGACCTGGATTCCCCCACCATCGGGATCGTGATGGCGCCTACTCGTGGTAGCTTGGTAAGCCAATTTACTCACCACCTTTTCCTTTACACAGCCATCCTGTTCTCATATTTAATAGCAGAAATAATACTAATAACTTTAAATACGTAAGTCTTTTGAATAAAAACCGAATAATAGTGTGAAATACTCGACAATAAATCCTCTACCCAAGATATGGAGTCATAAACTCACGAACTACTAAGAATAATTACATATAATGGTCTAAAGAAATAAAGAATAATCGGCTGTCTCGAAACAATGAGACTACAACAATAATAAAAGCAAATAGAAGAGACACTGGGCCTGCAGACGCCTATAAGCTACCCCAGTCTCGGAAGTATAATGATCCTGCTAGCGAACTACTACTGCTGCTCCTGCTCAAAACCTGGACCTGTTCAAAAATGCATAGAAGTGTTTTATCAGCACAATCCGACCCCATGTGCTGGTAAGTGCTTGGCCTATCCCGGCAAAGTACTGACAAGCCTAGTACCAGACACTCACATATATTTGTGCAGTTCTATATACATATGTACCACAGAATAAAAGAAATATTGAGCAACACAAATAGCAAGGGAGGGAACATTCTAGGGGAGCACAATCGAGTATACATGAATAACCAATAAGGTAAAAACAAAGTGCAGCAAAACAGTTATCACAAAACAAGAAATCAAATGGTTGCACGGCATCACCCTTCGTGCTTTTACTCCCATCCTCACCAAATAATTAATTAAAAGTGCACGACATCACCATTCGTTCTTTTACTCTCATCCTCATATTCATGGAACGGCATGATCCTTCGTGCATGATTTAAGCAACAACGGCACGGAATATCCCTTCATGCATAAATAGAAAACATGGCACGGAATGATCCTTCGTTCATATATAATAGAACACGGCACGGAATGATCCTTCGTGCATAAATAGTAAACATGGCACGGAATGATCCTTCGTGCATATACAATAGAACATGGCACGGAATGATCCTTCGTGCATAAATAGTAAACATGGCACGGAATGATCCTTCGTGCGAACATAATTAAAAATGGCACAACATCACCCGTCGTGCATTATCACTTTTCCTCACCCAAATAACAATCACAGTCAACAGGCAAGAAGAATGAAACAAGTAACAAAAACCGTCCCGGCAAGGGAGTAACAACAGTCATAACAACATCCCGGCAAAGGAACAACATCAACAACACAACAAGTCACGTCAAGGGAAATAATAATCAACCTTCACAACCCGGCAAGGGCTCAAGAATATAACTTAGGAAAATTCCACATTAGCTCACAACATGTATCATCAAATGACTCACGGTCATGCTAGAATCTTGTGTATAGATGCTTTTCACCACTCCTATACACCGCACTCGATCATTTAGCAATTAGCAAATTATTACACTCATTCCTAGTCCCTCAAGCCAGGATAGATCAAACACTTGCCTCAAAGCCTTGAAGTCCAATTAACCTTCAACTATCGCTTTACCTCATAACTCGACCTCCAACTTGCTCGAATCTAATCACAATTGGTTCAATTACTTCATTAAATACTATATAAATTGGTTTGGATGAATAAAAATGGTTTTCTCAAAGTTTTACTCAAAATTTCCCAAAACACCGCCGAGCCCACGTGGTCAAAACGTGAGGTTAGGACCAAAATACGGTTACCAATTCGCTCACGAGTTCAATTATATGATGTTTTCAAATCGAACCTCAAATCGAGGTTGAACTCCCCAATTTATGAAAAACCTAGGTTCTACCCAAAAACATCAATTTCAACCATAAAAACCTTTGATTTCTCATGGAAAACATGTTTAATGATGTTAGGAATTGAAAGAGTTGAGTGAAAATCGACTTACAATTGATTTGGAGTGATATTGCTCTTGAAAATCGCCTATGGGGTTTTGAGTTTTGAAAGAATGGTGAAACACGGGTCTAAAATCGTTTAAGTATAAAATTGCACAGGTGCAAATATGGGAATTGCGAACTTTTGTTCGCAATTGCGAACAATATAGGCTAGCTCTCAGACTTCGCATTTGCGAAGAACCTGTTCTCATTTGCGAACATAGACCAATTCTGGACCCCTTCGCATTTGCGATATTTTGTTCACATATGCGAACATAGGGTGATTTTGGGCAACCTCGCATTTGTGAGCTTTTGTTCGCAATTGCGAACCTAAGGTAATTCTAGGTCTCTTCGAATTCACGAAGGTTTTGTTCGCATTTGCGAACTCAGGCTATATTGGGGCTTCTCGCATTTGCGAGTGATTCTTTGCAACTGTGAAGATAACAGTTGGGAAAAATACCAGATGTGGTTATTTTCAAAATTTGCTCTCACGGCCTATAAAATCTTATCAAATCTTCACCCGAGCCCTCGGGGTCTAAACCAAACATACACACAACCTCAAAATCATACCACGAACTTGCTCGCGTGATTAAATCGCCGATATAACATTGTTTTCATAGAATCAAGGCTCAAATTCATGATTTCTTCTCTTAAACTTCATAAACTTTCAAACTTGGAACTCATGGTTCAAAACACGTCAAACGACGTTCAATTTTTGTAAAAATTTGGAGGAAGTGCTTACATAATATATAAGACTTGTACCGGGCGTCGGAACAAAATATAGCTTGATACTATGGTCTTTTAATTAAAATTTATTTCCATTTTCCTTAATAATTTCAGAAAAACAATTTAACAGAAAAATTCATATCTCGGGCTCTAGGCCTCGGAATTCGACTACGGGCACATGCCCGAGTCCCATATTTACCTACGGACTTTCCGGGACTATCCGATCTTGGGTCTGGGTCTGTTTACCAAAAATATTGACCGAAGTCAACTATATCAATATTAATATCAAAATTCTTCAAATATTCCATAGAATTCACATATTTTAACATAAAGGTTTTCTAGCTACATGCCCGGACTATGCATGTAAATCGAGGCAATATAAAATAAGGTTTCAAGGCCTCGAAAGCACGGGACATATAAGGAAAACATGTGATGACCCTTTGGGTCGTCACATTCTCCACCTCTAAAACAATCGTTTGTCCACGAACGGACAAGAGAAGGAAGTACCTGAGTCGGGGAACAAATATGGGTAACGGCTCCACATATCAGACTTGGACTACTAGGTCGATGCCTCAGGGGGCTGACCTCTCCACCGGACACGCACGGAAGGGAAACTCTTCAACCTCTACTGTCGAACCTGCCAGTCTAAAATAGCCACTGGCTCCTCTTCGTATGATAGATCCTTGTCCAAATGGATAGTACTAAAGTGTAACACGTGTGTAGGATCGCCGTGGTACCTCTGATAACATAGATACATGAAAAGCTGGATGCATGACTGATAAGCTAGGTGGCAGTGCAAGTCTATAAGCCACCTCTCCCACTAGATCCAGAATCTTGAATGGACCAATGTACCTAGGGCTGAGCTTACCTTTCTTTCCGAATCTCATCACGCCCTTCATAGGTGACACCTGGAACAATAACCGCTCACCAACCATGAAATCCACATCCCGGACCTTACGGTCTGCATAACTCTTCTATCTGGATTGAGCTGAATGCAACCTCTCATGGATAGTCTTGACCTTATCTAAGGCCTCCCGAACTAGGTCTGTACCCAGCAACCGAGCCTCTCCTGGCTCAAACCATCCATCTAGAGACCGAGATCGCCTACCATACAATGCCTCATATGCAGCCATCTGAATGCTAGACTGGTAGCTATTGTTGTATGTGAACTCTACTAATGGTAGAAACTGGTCCTACGAGCCCCCAAAATCAATGAAGCAAGCTTGGAGCATGTCCTATAGAATTTGAATGGTTCTCTCGGACTGACCATCCATCTAAGGATGAAATGCTGTACTCAAATGAACCTGTTTGCCTAACTCCTACTAGACCGCTCTCCAAAAACGTGAGGTATACTGCGTACCCGGATCTGAGATAATAGACAACGGCACTCCATGAAGGCAAACAATCTCCCGGATGTAAATCTCTGCTAACTTTTCAGATGAGTAGGAGACTGATACTAGAATGAAGTATACTGACCTAGTCACACTATCAACAATGACCCAAATAGCATCCAATTTCCACCGAGTCAAAGAAAGTCCAGTAATGAAGTCCATTGTAATCCGCTCCCATTTCCACTCGGGAATTTCAATTCTTTGGAACACACCACCAGGCCTCTGGTGCTCATATTTAACCTGATAACAATTTAGATACCGAGCGACATACGCAACAGCACCAATAGTGCTACCACAAGTCCTGATACATCTTTGCGGTGCCCGGGTAAATAGAATGTAGAGAACTTTGAGCCTCCGTAAAGATCAACTCTCAAATCCCCTCAACGTTAGGCACACAAACTCGCCCCTGCAATCTCAATACACCATCATCATCTAAGGTTACCTTTGTAGCACCTCCCCGCTGCACAGTGTCCCTTAGGTCACGCAAATAAGGATCATCGAACTGCCTCTCATGGATACGCTCCAATAAAGAAGAATGAGCGACCGTGCGGCCAACACCCTGTTAGGCTAAAAAATGTCTAATCTCACGAGCCGATTGGCTAAGGGCTGAACATCTAGAGCAAGTAGTCTCTGGCTGACTTGAATATAAGCGAGACTATCCATGATGGCAGACTTCCTACTCAACGCTTCGGCCACCACATTGGCCTTACCTGGGTGATATAAGATAGTAACATCATAATCTTTCAGCAACTCTAACTATATCCTCTGTCTCACATTTAACTCTTTTTGCTTGAATAAATACTGAAGACTTTTGTGATCCGTGTATACCTCATACACCACACCATATAGATAATGCCTCCAAATTTTTAAGGCATGAACAATTGCTGCCAACTCAAGGTCATGAATCGCATAATTCTTCTTATGGATTTTCAACTGCCTCAAAGCATATGCAATAACCTTGCCATCCTGCATTAATACTTCTCCAAGCCTAGTACGAGATGCATCATAGTAAACTGTGTAAGGCCCTGAGCCCGTGGGAAAAATCAAAACTAGTGTCGTAGTTAGAGCTGTTTTGAGCTTCTGAAAGCTTGCCTCACACTTATCTGACCACTTAAACTGGGCACCCTTCTAGGTCAACCTGCTCATCGGGGTAGCAATAGAAGATAACCCCTCTACAAATCGATGGTAATAGAATCCTAACCACAAGAAACTCTGAATCTCGGTCACTAAAGCTGGTCGAGGCCAATTCTTGACTACCTCAATCTTCTTTGGGTCTACGTCAATACCCTATACTGACACGATATGACCCAAAAATGCAACCGAACTCAACCAGAACACGCATTTTGAAAACTTAGCATATAGCTGATTATCCTTCAAAGTCTGAAGGACCAATCTGAGGTGCTGCTCGTGCTCTTCCTGGCTGTGGAAGTATACCAGGATATCGTCTATAAAGACTATCACGAACATATCTAGATAAGGCCGGAACACTCGGTTCATCAACTCCATAATTGTCGCTGGGGCATTGGTCAACCCGAAAGACATGACTAAGAATTCATAGTTCCCACACCGAGTGCAAAAGGCTATCTTAGGAATGTCAGCCACCCTGATCTTTAGCTGATGGTAGCCCGACCACAAGTCTATTTTCGAGAACACCCTTGCTCCCTGGAGCTGGTCAAATAAGTCATCAATCCTCGACAGTGGATACTTATTCTTTATCATCACTTTGTTTAATTGCCGGTAATCAATACACATCCGCATCGAACTATCATTATTCTTAACAAACAACACTGGTGCACCCCGAGAAGAAACACTAGGCCTGATAAAGCCCTTTTTCTAGTAAGTCTTGCAATTGATCTTTTAATTCCTTTAACTCTAGTGGGGCCATGCAATAGGGTGGAATAGAGATGGGCTGAGTACCGGTGCCAGATCAATATAGAAGCCGATATCCCTGTCGGGTGGCATACCCGGTAGATCTGAAGGGAAAACCTCGGGATAATCTCGTACAATAGGAACTGAATCAATGGAACGAACCTCCGCGCTGGAGTCACGAACATATGCCAAATAATCTAGACACCCCTTCTCGACCATACGTCGAGCCTTAATATATGAAATAACATCACGGACGGAGTGCCCTAGGTCCCTCTCCACTCTAGTCGGGGTGATTCTAGCAAGGCCAAGGTCACTGTCTTGGCATGACAATCTAAGATAGCATGATATGGGGAAAGCCAATCCATCCCCAATAAAACATCGAAGTCCACCATGTCTAATACTAATAAATCAATATGGGTCTCATGACCCTAAAATATAACCACGCAGGAACGATGCACCCGGTCGCCTACTATAGAGTCACCCACTGGTGTAGACACATAGACTAGAATGTCCAGGGCATAGCTAGGCACAACCAGGCATGGTGCAAAGCAGGAAGACACATATGAATATGTAGACTGAGGGTCAAATAATACTGAAGCACCTCTATCACAAACCAGAATGGTACCTGTAATCACAACATCTACGCCTCTGCCTATGGCCTAGCTGGTAAAGCATAAAATTGGGGATCGACACCACCTCTCTAAACTATGTCTCTGGGATGGTCATCCACTGGCTGACCTCTACCTCTGGCGGGATAGTCTCCACCTCTACGGTCTCGATCTCCACCTTTATAATCCCTACCCCTACCCCTAGCTAGCTGGGTAGGCTGTGGGTCTGTTGGGGACTGAATCATGGGGCGAGGACCCCACAGCTGAGTGTTGCCCGCTGCTCGAGGGAAAAATCTAACAAGGTGACCTGGGTCACCACAACTGTAACAAGACTTTGGCTGCTGGGACTGCTAACCCTGACGACCTGAGTGGCCCCCATGAACACTCTGAAAAGGATGAGCACTGATGGGATGCTGATCTAAATACTGCTTACGAAACCCATGATCACCTGAACCACACTGCAAAACCTGGAGAGCCGACTAATAAGGCCTGGAAGACTGGCCCCTATTATAAGAATCCTTGCCTCCAGATGAGGCGCCACTAAATCTGCTAGAATGATGAGGCCTGTTGTCTGAAGCATGATTACCTCCCCGAGCAAGAGCCATCTCAACCCTATGGGCTGCATTAGCCGCCTCCTAATAAGAAATGTCACTCCCAACTCCCAAAGCCATCTGAAGTCAGATCAGCTGATTTAGCCCATCTATAAACCTGCAGACCTTCTCCCGATCTGAGGGGAGTATCACAACTACATGACGTGCGAAATCCCCAAACCTCATCTCATACTGGGTAACATTCATAAAACCTTGCTAAGGCGCTCAAACTTCCTCCAAAGTGCCCCCCTGGGTAATAGGGAGAAACTTCTTCAAAAATAACTCCGCAAACTGGTCCCATGTTAAAGCTGGGGACCCTGCTGGTCGAGTCAAACAGAAATCTCTCCACCAAGTCTTGGCAGATCCTGCAAGCCTGAAAGTGCAAAAATCAACCCCGTTGGATTTCACTATTCCTATAGTCCTGAGAATCTCATGGCAACTGTATAAGAAGTCATGGGGATCCTCTAATGGGGCACCGGTGAAAGTGGAGGTAAAAAGCTTGGAGAACCGATCAAGTCTCCATAGAGCATCAGAAGTCATGGCTGCCCCATCTCCGGTCTGGGCTGTAGTGCCTGTCTGAGTGGCCACTACTGGCTGAACTACTGGTGCCTGAGCCTGGGGAGCTACTGGCTCCGGAGTACGTGCAATAGGAGTATGAACTCCTCCTGAGAAGTGGCTTGTGCAACTCGTAGCAAGCCTGCTCTGGCGACACTATCCATAAAACCTACTATTCGGACCAGAGCCTCCTGAATATCTGGGGTAAATAAGACCTCTCCTGGGACCTGAGCTGGGCCTACTAGAGCTGCTGGGGCTAGAACCTTCTCACCAATTTCAACATGAGGCTCCACCTCTAGAACCGTTGCTTGGGGCTGAGCTCTGCCCCTACCACGGCCTTCGACACGACCTCGGCCCCAGCCCCCAGCGGGAGCTGCAAGAGGCTCAGACTGCTGATCATCGGATGAAGAAGCACGTGTTCTCGCCATCTGCGAAAGGACAGAGTAGAAATTCAATCAGTATTTGAGGAACAAATCGCACGATAAGAAGGAACAATTGAGAGACTTTTCCTAACTCAATAGACTCTGGCGGACAAGTACAGACATCGCAGACTCTACTAAGCTTGTTCGTGAGTTGTGAGACCTATGTAACCTGAAGCTCTGATACCAACTTGTCACAACCCGGATTCCCCCACTATCGGGATCGTGATGGCGCCTACTCGTGGTATCTAGGTAAACCAATTTAATCACCACCTTTTCCTTTACACAGCCATCCTGTTCGCATATTTAATAGCAATAATAGTACTAATAAGTTTAAATGCGAACGTCTTTTTAATAAAAACCAAATAATAGTGTGAAATACTCGACAATAAATCCTCTACCCAAGATGTGGAGTCAAAAACTCACGAACTACTAAGAATAACTACACATAATGGTCTGAAGAAATAAGAATAACTGTTTATCTCGAAACAATAAGACTACAACAATAATAAAAGCAAATAGAAGAGACGCTGGGCCTGCGGAAGCTTGCAAGCTACCTTAGTCTCAGAAGTATAATGATCCTTCTAGCAAACTACTACTACTGCTCCTGCTCAAAAAATGAACATGTGCACAAACGAATAGAAGTGTAGTATCAGCACATTCCGACCCCATGTGCTGGTAAATGCCTGGCTCATCCCGGCGAAGTAGTGACAAGCCTAGGACCAAACACTCACATAAACCTGTGTATGTATGTACCACAGAATAACTGAAATATTGAGCAACACAAATAGCAAGGGAGGGAACATGCTAGGGGAGCACATTTCAATATACATGAATAAACAATAAGGTAAAAACAGAGTGCAGCAAAATAGTTATCATAAAACAAGAAATGGAATGGTTGCACGACATCACCCTTCATGATTTTACTTTCAACCTCACAAAATAATCAATTAAAAGTGCACAGAATCACCCTTTGTGCTTTTACTCTCATCGTCGTGCATGATTTAAGTAACAACGGCACGGAATGTCCCTTCGTGCATAAATAGTAAACATGGCACGGAATGATCCTTCGTGCATATGAACATGGCATGGAATGATCCTTCGTGCATTAATAGTAAACATGGCATGGAATGATCCTTCATCCATATACAATAGAACATGGCACAAAATAATCCTTCGTGCAAAAATAGTAAACATGGCACGAAATGATCCTTCGTGTGAACATAATTAAAAATGGCACGACATCACCCTTCGTGCATTATCACTCTTCCTCACCCAAATAATAGTCACAGTCAACGGGCAAGAAGAATGAAACAAGTAACAAAAACCATCCCGGCAAAGGAGTAACAACAGTCATAACAACATCCCGACAAGGGAACAACATCAACAACACAACAAGTCCCGGCAAGGGAAATAATAATCAACCTTCACAACCCGGCAAGGGCTCAAGAATATAACTTAGGAAAATTCCACATTAGCTCACAACATGTATCAACAAATGACTCACGGTCAAGCTAGACTCCGGTGTATAGATGCTCGTCACCACGCCTATACACCGCACTCGATCATCTAGCAATTAGTAAATTATTACACTCATTCCTATTCCCTCAAGCTAGGATAGATCAAACACTCATCTCAAAGCCTTGAAGTAATTAACCTTCAACTATCGCTTTACCTCATAACTCGACCTCCAACTCGCTCGAATCTAATCACAATTGGTGCAATTACTTTAATAAACACTATATAAATTGGTTTGGATGCATAAAA
>JASVEL010000661.1:0-2500 GCA_032618575.1 Nicotiana noctiflora
CCTGCCACGTCCCGACCCGTGCCATGGCCATGCATTGCCGTTCCGTTGCTAAAAGCCCGCCCCGTGCCATGGCCATGCACCGCCACGGCCCGCCACGTCCCGACTCGTGCCACGGTCGTGGCCAACCATGCACCGCCACATTCGAACCCGTGCCACGGCCATGCACTGCCATGCCTTCGGAATAGGATTTGGCCTCTCGCGCGATGCCTTGTGCCATGCCATGCCTTCGACCCGTGCCATGGCCATGCACCGCCATGGCCTCGCCACATCCTGACCAGCGGCATGGCCAAGGCCCGCCACGCCCGACCCGTGCCATGGCCATGCATTGCCGTTCCGTTGCCAAAGCCCCGCCCCGTGCCATGGCCATGCACTGCCATGGCCTCGCCATGACCCGTGCCATGGCCACGCACCGCCATGGCCTCGCCACGTCCCGACCCGTGCCATGGCCGTGGCCAACCATGCACTGCCATGGCCTCGCCACTGCCCCGCCCGTGCCATGGCCAAGGCCTGCCACGTCCCGACCCGTGCCATGGCCATGCATTGCCGTTCCGTTGCTAAAAGCCTCTGCCCCGTGCCATGGCCATGCACTTCCATGGCCTGCCATGACCCGTGCCATAGCCACGCACTGCCATGGCCTGCCACGTCCTGACCCGTGCCATGGCCGTGGCAAACCATGCACAGCCATGGCTTGCCACGTCCTGACCCGTGCCATGGCCATGAATTGCCGTTCTGTTGCTAATAGCCTGCCCCGTGCCATGGCCATGCACTGCCATGGCCTGCCATGACCCGTGCCATGGCCTGCCACGTCCTGACCCGTGCCATGGCCGTGGCCAACCATGCACTGCCATGGCCTGCCACGTCCTGACCAGTGCCATGGCCAAGGCCTGCCACGTCCTGACCCGTGCCATGGCCATGCATTGTCGTTCCGTTGCTAAAAGCCTGCCCCGTGCCATGGCCATGCACTGCCATGGCCTGCCACGTCCTGACCCGTGCCATAGCCGTGGCCAACCATGCACTGCCACGTCCGAACCCGTGCCATGGACATGCACTGCCATGCCTTTGGAATAGGATTTGGCCTCTCGAGCGATGCCTCGTGCCATGCCATGCCTTCCGACCCGTGCCATGGCCACGCACCGCCATGGCCACGCACCGCCATGGCTCTGCCATGACCCGTGCCATGGCCACGCACTCGCCATGGCTCGCCACGTCCCGACCCGTGCCATGGCCGTGGCCAACCATGCACTGCCATGGCCTGCCACGTCCTGACCCGTGCCATGGCCAAGGCCTGCCACATCCTGACTCGTGCCATGGCCATGCATTGTCGTTCCGTTGCTAATAGCCTGCCCCGTGCCATGGCCATGCACTGCCATGGCCTGCCACATCCTGACCCGTGCCATCGCCGTGGCCAAACATGCACTGCCACGTCCGAACCCGTCCCATGGCCATGCACTACCATGCCTTTGGAATAGGATTTGGCCTCTCGAGCGATGCCTTGTGCCATGCCATGCCTTCCGACCCGTGCCATGGCCATGCACTGCCATGGCCTGCCACGTCCTGACCAGAGCCATGGCCATGCACCGCCATGCACTGACCCGTGCCATGGCCATGCATTGTCGTTCCGTTGCTAAAAGCCTGCCCCGTGCCATGGCCATGCACTTCCATGGCCCGCCATGACCCGTGCCATGGCCACGCACTGCCATGGCCTGCCACGTCCTGACCCGTGCCATGGCCGTGGCCAATCATGCTCTGCCATGGCCTGCCAGGTCCTGACTAGTGCCATGGCCAAGGCCTGCCACGTCCTGACCCGTGCCATGGCCATGCATTGTCGTTCCATTGCTAAAAGCCTGCCCCGTGCCATGGCCATGCACTGCCATGACCCGTGCCATGGCCACGCACTGGCATAGCCTGCCACGTCCTGACCCGTGCCATGGCCGTGGCCAACCATGGCCTGCCACGTCCTGACCCGTGCCATGGCCATGCATTGCCGTTCCGTTGCTAAAAGCCTGCCCCGTGCCATGGCCATGCACTGCCATGACCCGTGCCATGGCCACGCACTGCCATGGCCTGCCACGTCCTGACCCGTGCCATGGCCGTGGCCAACCATGCACTGCCATGGCCTGCCACGTCCTGACCAGTGCCATGGCCTGCCACGTCCTGACCAGTGCCATGGCCAAGGCCTGCCACATCCTAACCCGTGCCATGGCCATGCAATGCCGTTCCGTTGCTAAAAGCGTGCCCCGTGCCATGGCCATGCACTGCCATAGCCTACCACGTCCTGACCCGTGCCGTGGCCAACCATGCACTGCCACGTCCGAACCCGTGCCATGGCCATGCACCGCCATGCCTTTGGAATAGGATTTGGCCTCTCGAGCGATGCCTCGTGCCATGCCATGCCTTCTGACCCGTGCCATGGCCTGCCACGTCCTGCCCCGTGCCCTGGCCATGCCATGGCCAGGCCCGCCACGTCCCGACCGTGCCATGGCCAGGCCCGCAACGCTCG
>JASVEL010000661.1:12500-20000 GCA_032618575.1 Nicotiana noctiflora
AAGCCATCAGCCGCAATGAGTGATGTTATGCCAGACACAACCCACAACAACCGATGGCAATCGGCAACTTAGTAAGCTTCGCCCCATACACTTCGCCCCTTGCGGTGCTACTAGCATGTTGCTTTGCCGTTCCATTGCTAAATGCCATCAGCCGTTACGGGCGGGGGTGGACTTACATACATAACCCACAACAACCGATGGCAATCGGCAACTTAGTAAGCTTCGCCACATACACTTTGCCCCTTGCGGTGCTACTAGCATGTTGCTTTGCCGTTCCATTGCTAAAAGCCATCAGCCGTCACGAGTGATGTTATGCCAGACACAACCCGCAACAACCGATGGCAATCGGCAACTTAGTAAGCTTCGCCCCATACATTTCGCCCCTTGCGGTGCTACTAGCATGTTGCTTTGCCGTTCCATTGCTAAAAGCCATCAGCCGTCACGAGTGATGTTATGCCGGACACAACCCGCAACAACCGATGGCAATCGGCAACTTAGTAAGCTTCGCCCCATACACTTCGCCCCTTGCGGTGCTACTAGCATGTTGCTTTGCCGTTCCATTGCTAAAAGCCATCAGCCACAACGAGCTTTGTCGCCTCCCGATGTTAGACCTAACCCACAACAACCGATGGCAATCGACAACTTAGTAAGCTTCGCCCCATACACTTCGCCCCTTGCGGTGCTACTAGCATGTTGCTTTGCCGTTCCATTGCTAAAAGCCATCAGCCGCCATGAGTGATTTTATGCCAGACACAACCCGCAACAACCGATGGCAATCGGCAACTTAGTAAGCTTTGCCCCATACACTTCGCCCATTGCGGTGCTACTAGCATGTTGCTTTGCCGTTCCATTGCTAAAAGCCATCAGCCGCAACGAGCTTTGTCGCCTCCCAATGTTAGACCTAACCCACAACGACCGATGGCAATCGACAACTTAGTAAGCTCCGCCACATACACTTTGCCCCTTGCGGTGCTACTAGCATGTTGCTTTGCCGTTCCATTGCTAAAAGCCATCAGCCACCATGAGTGATGTTTTGCCAGACACAACCCGCAACAACCGATGGCAATCGGCAACTTAGTAAGCTTCGCCCCATACACTTTGCCCCTTGCGGTGCTACTAGCATGTTGCTTTGCCGTTCCATTTCTAAAAGCCATTAGCCGCCATGAGTGATGTTATGCCAGACACAACCCGCAACAACCGATGGCAATCAGCAACTTAGTGAAGCTTCGCAATATACACTTCACCCCTTGGGTGCAACTAGCTCATTGCTTAGCCGTTCCTTTGCTAAAAGCCATCAGCCGCCACGAGCGTTGTCGCCTCCCGATGTTAGACCTAACCCACAACAACCGATGGCAATCGACAACTTAGTAAGCTCCGCCCCATACACTTCGCCCCTTGCGGTGCTACTAGCATGTTGCTTTGCCGTTCCATTGCTAAAAGCCATCAGCCGCCATGAGTGATGTTATGCCAGACACAACCCGCAACAACCGATGGCAATCGGCAACTTAGTAAGCTTCGCCCCATACACTTCGCCCCATGCGGTGCTACTAGAATGTTGCTTTGCCATTCCATTGCTAAAAGCCATCAGCCGCCATGAGTGATGTTTTGCCAAGACACAACCCGCAACAACCGATGGCAATCGTCAACTTAGTAAGCTTCGCCCCATACACTTCGCCCCTTGCGGTGCTACTAGCATGTTGCTTTGCCGTTCCATTGCTAAAAGCCATCAGCCGCAACGAGCTTTGTCGCCTCCCGATATTAGACCTAACCCACAACAACCGATGGCAATCGACAACTTAGTAAGCTCCGCCCCATACACTTCGCCCCTTGCGGTGCTACTAGCATGTTGCTTTGCCGTTCCATTGCTAAAAGCCATCAGCCACAACGAGCTTTGTCGCCTCCCGATGTTACACCTAACCCACAACAACCGATGGCAATCGGCAACTTAGTAAGCTTCGCCCCATACACTTCGCCCATTGCGGTGCTACTAGCATGTTGCTTTGCCGTTCCATTGCTAAAAGCCATCAGCCGCCATGAGTGATGTTATGCCAGACACAACCCGCAACAACCGATGGACATCGACAACTTAGTAAGCATTGCCCCATGCACATCGCCCTTTTCGGTGCTACTTGCACGATGCTTTGTCATTCCATTGCTAAATGCCATCAGCCGTCACGGGCGGTGGGTGGACTTACATACATAACCCACAACAACCGATAGCAATCGGCAACTTAGTAATCTTCGCCCGATACACTTCGCCCCTTGCGGTGCTACTAGCATGTTGCTTTGCCGTTCCATTGCTAAAGGCCATCAACTGCCATGAGTGATGTAATGCCACCCTAGACGCAACCAGCAACAACCGATGGTAATCGGCAACTTAGTAAAGCTTCGCCCCATGCACATCGCCCCTTTCGGTGCTACTTGCACGATGCTTTGCCGTTCCATTGCTAAAAGCCATCAGCCGCCACAAGGGTTGTCGCCTCCCGATGGCAATCGACAACTTAGTAAGCTTCGCCCCATGCACATCGCCCCTTTCGGTGCTACTTGCTTGATGCTTTGCCGTTCCATTGCTAAATGCCATCAGCTGTCACGGGCAGTGGTGGACTTACATACATAACCCACAACAACCGATGGCAATCGGCAACTTAGTAAGGTTCGCCCCTTGCGGTGCTACTCGCACATTTCTTTGCCGTTCCATTGCTAAAAGCCATCACAGCTGCCACGAGCTTTGTTGCCTCTCGATGTTAGACACAACCAACAACAACCGATGGCAATCGACAACTTAGTAAGCTTCGCCCCGTGCACTTCGCCCCTTGCGGTGCTACTCGCATGTTGCTTTGCCGTTTCATTGCCAAAAGCCATTTGCCGCCACGGGCGGGGGTGGACTTACATACATAACCCACAACAACCGATGGCAATCGGCAACTTATTAAGCTTCGCCCCATACACTTCACCCCTTGCGGTGCAACTACCATGTTGCTTTGCCGTTCCATTGCTAAAGGCCATCAACCTCCATGAGTGATGTAATGCCACACAACCCGCAACAACCGATGGCAATCGGCAACTTAATAAGCTTCGCCCCGTGCACTTCGCCCCTAGCGGTGCTACTCGCATGTTGCTTTGCCGTATCATTGCCGAAAGCCATTTGCCGCAACGGGCGGGGGTGGACTTACATACATAACCCACAACAACCAATGGCAATCGGCAACTTAGTAAGCTTCGCGCCATACACTTCGCCCCTTGCGGTGCTACTAGCATGTTTCTTTTCCGATCCATTGCTAAAGGCCATCAACCGCCATGATTGATGTAGTGCCACACAACCCGCAACAACCGATGACAATCGGCAACTTAATATGCTTCGCCCCGTGCACTTCTCCCCTTGCCGTGCTACTCGCACGTTGCTTTGCCGTTTCAATGCCGAAAGCCATTTGCCGCCACAGGCGGGGGTGGACTTACATACATAACCCACAACAACCGATGGCAATCGGCAACTTAGTAAGCTTCGCCACATACACTTCGCCCCTTGCGGTGCTAGTAGCATGTTGCTTTGCCGTTCAATTGCTAAAGGCCATCAACCGCCATGAGTGATGTAATGCCACACAACCCGCAACAACCGATGGCAATCGGCATCTTAATAAGCTTCGCCTCGTGCACTTTGCCCCTTATGGGGCTACTCGCACGTTGCTTTGTCGTTCCATTGCCGAAAGCCATTTGCCGCCACGAGCGTTGTCGCCTCCCGATTTTGCCCGCAACATCCATTGGCAACCGGCACTTACTAAGCTTTGCCCCATGCGCACGGCACCTTGAGGTGCTACTTGCATGATGCTCCACCTTTTGTTGCCAACGGTCAATGTTTTCCGCAAGCGGTGCGACCCCCAGGCATGCTACGAGCCCGCACGAGTACTTGCCGGCGTGGATTGTGAACTTCGGGGACGTTGCACGGCCAAGCCATGCATGCCCCCTATGCCCACGCCCCATTCCAGCGTCCCCCATGCGTGCCCGCACTGCCTGGCAGCCGGCACCTTGAGGTGCCTTTCAACACCTCTGCCCCCCTTATATATACTTAAAAAAAAAAACCCAAGTTTCAGGAGTAGACATGTTTTGGCCAGAGAATCCTAATGGAGTTGTACAACACCAAATAGCACAAACCAAGGTACAACTTAGCTAATATATTCACAAATGACTTTTAAACATTGTAAATGATATTTTTTACAAAAATATTATTTTTTTATTTTTATTTTTATTATAAAACGAAAAATACATGGAAAAATAGTAAAAAATAGGAAAAGTATTATAAAAATAGGGAAAATAGTGGAAAAATTTTCATATAATATTTACACATAAAAGAGTTCGGTTTTTTCATAAAAGTGGGGGGAGGGGGGTTTCCGACCTAACCCGCAACAACCGATGGCAATCGGCAACTTAACAAGCTTCGCGCCGTGCACTTCGCCCCTTGCGGAGCTACTCGCATGTTGCTTTGCCGTTTCATTGACGAAGGCCATTTGCTGCCACGGGCGGAGGTGGACTTACATACATAACCCACAACAACCGATGGCAATCGGCAACTTAGTAAGCTTCGCCCCATACACTTCGCCTATTGCGGTGCTACTAGCATGTTGCTTTGCCGTTCCATTGTTAAAGGCCATCAACCGCCATGAGTGATGTAATGCCACACAACCCACAACAACCGATGGCAATCGGCAACTTAATAAGCTTTGCCCCGTGCACTTCGCCCCTTGCGGTGCTACTCGCACGTTGCTTTGCCGTTTCATTGCCGAAAGCCATTTGCCGCCACGGGCGGGGGTGGACTTACATACATAACCCACAATAACCGATGGCAATCGGCAACTTAGTAAGCTTCGCCCCATACACTTCGCCCCTTGCGGTGCTACTCGCACATTGCTTTGCCGTTCCATTGCTAAAACCCATCACAGCTGCCACGAGCTTTGTCGCCTCCTGATGTTAGACACAACCAACAACAACCGATGGCAATCGGCAACTTAGTAAGCTTCGCCCCATAAACTTTGCCCCTTGCGGTGCTACTAGCATGTTGCTTTGTCGTTCCATTGCTAAAGGCCATCAACCGCCATGAGTGATGTAATGCCACATAACCCGCAACAACCGATGGCAATCGGCAACTTAATAAGCTTCGCCCCGTGCACTTCGCCCCTTGCGGTGCTACTCGCACGTTGCTTTGCCGTTTCATTGCCGAAAGCCATTTGCCGCCACGGGCGGGGGTGGACTTACATACATAACCCACAACAACCAATGGCAATCGGCAACTTAGTAAGCTTCGCCCCATACACTTCGCCCCTTGCGGTGCTACTAGCATGTTGCTTTGCCGTTCCATTGCTAAAGGCCATCAACCGCCATGAGTGATGTAATGCCACACAACCCGCAACAACCGATGGCAATCGGCAACTTAATAAGCTTCGCACCGTGCACTTTGCCCCTTGCGGTGCTACTCGCACGTTGCTTTGTCGTTTCATTGCCGAAAGCCATTTGCCGCCACGGGCGGGGGTGGACTTACATACATAACCCACAACAACCGATGGCAATCGGCAACTTATTAAGCTTCGCCACATACACTTCGCCCCTTGCGGTGCTAGTAGCATGTTGCTTTGCCGTTCCATTGCTAAAGGCCATCAACCGCCATGAGTGATGTAATGCCACACAACCCGCAACAACCGATGGCAATCGGCAACTTAATAAGCTTCGCCGCGTGCACTTCGCCCCTTGCGGGGCTACTCGCACGTTGCTTTGCCGTTCCATTGCCGAAAGCCATTTGCCGCCACGAGCGTTGTCGCCTCCCGATTTTGCCCGCAACATCCATTGGAAACCGGCACTTACTAAGCTTTGCCCCATGCGCACGGCACTTTGAGGTGCTACTTACATGATGCTCCACCTTTTGTTGCCAACGGTCAATGTTTGCCGCAAGCGGTGTGACCCCCAGGCATGCTACGAGCCCGCACGAGTACTTGCCGGCATGGATTGTGAACTTCGGGGACGTTGCACGGCCAAGCCATGCATGCCCCCTATGGCCACGCCCCATTCCAGCGTCCCCCATGCATGCCCGCACTTCCTGGCAGCCGGCACCTTGAGGTGCCTTTCAACAACTCTAACCCCTTATATATACTTAAAAAAAAAACCCATGTTTTAGGAGTAGACATGTTTTGTCCAGAGAATCCTAATGGAGTTGTACAACACCAAATAGCACAAACCAAGGTACCACTTAGCTAATATATTCACAAATGACTTTTAAACATTGTAAATGATATTTTTTACAAAAAAAATATTTTTTTATTTTTATTTTTATTATAAAACGAAAAATACATGGAAAAATAGTAAAAAATAGGAAAATCATTATAAAAATAGGGAAAATAGTGGAAAAAATTTCCATATAATATTTACACATAAAAGAGTTCGTTTTTTTCATAAAAGTGGGGGGAGAGGGGTTTCCGACATAACCCGCAACAACCGATGGCAATCGGCAACTTAATAAGCTTCGCCCCGTGCACTTCGCCCCTTGCGGTGCTACTCGCACGTTGCTTTGCCGTTTCATTGCCGAAAGCCATTTGCCGCCACGGGCGGGGGTGGACTTACATACATAAGCCACAACAACCGATGGCAATCGGCAACTTAGTAAGCTTCGCCCCATACACTTCGCCCCTTGCGGTGCTACTAGCATGTTGCTTTGCCGTTCCATTGCTAAAGGCCATCAACCGCCATGAGTGATGTAATGCCACACAACCCGCAACAACCGATGGCAATCGGAAACTTAATAAGCTTCGCCCCGTGCACTTCGCCCCTTGCGGTGCTACTCGCACGTTGCTTTGCCGTTTCATTGTCGAAAGCCATTTGCCGCCACGGGCGGGGGTGGACTTACATACATAACCCACAACAACCGATGGCAATCGGCAACTTAGTAAGCTTCGCCCCATACACTTCGCCCTTGCGGTGCTACTAGCATGTTGCTTTGCCGTTCCATTGCTAAAGGCCATCAACCGCCATGAGTGATGTAATGCCACACAACCCGCAACAACCGATGGCAATCGACAACTTAATAAGCTTCGCCCCGTGCACTTCGCCCCTTGCGGTGCTACTCGCACGTTGCTTTGCCGTTTCATTGCCGAAAGCCATTTGCCGCCACGAGCGTTGTCGCCTCCCGATTTTGCCCGCAACATCCATTGGCAACCGGCACATACTATGCTTTGCCCCATGCGCACGGCACCTTGAGGTGCTACATGCATGATGCTCCACCTTTTGTTGCCAACGGTCAATGTTTGCCGCAAGCGGTGCGACCCCCGGGCATGCTACGAGCCCGCACGAGTACTTGCCGGCGTGGATTGTGAACTTCGGGGACGTTGCACGGCCAAGCCATGCATGCCCCCTATGCCCACGCCCCATTCCAGCGTCCCCCATGCGTGCCCGCACTGCTTGGCAGCCGGCACCTTGAGGTGCCTTTCAACACCTCTGCCCCCCTTATATACCTTGAAAAAA
>JASVEL010000661.1:30000-45000 GCA_032618575.1 Nicotiana noctiflora
CTCCCGATGTTAGACACAACCAGCAACAACCGATGGCAATCGACAACTTAGTAAGCTTCGCCACATACACTTCGCCCCTTGCGGTGCTACTAGCATGTTGCTTTGCCGTTCCATTGCTAAAAGCCATCAGCCGCCATGAGTGATGTTATGCCAGACACAACCCGCAACAACCGATGGCAATCGGCAACTTAGTAAGCTTCGCCCCATACACTTTGCCCCTTGCGGTGCTACTAGCATGTTGCTTTGTCGTTCCATTGCTTAAAGCCATCAGCCGCCACGAGTGATGTTATGCCAGACACAACCCGCAACAACCGATGGCAATCGGCAACTTAGTAAGCTTCGCCCGATACACTTCGCCCCTTGCGGTGCTACTAGCATGTTGCTTTGCCGTTCCATTGCTAAAAGCCATCAGCCGCCACGAGCGTTGTCGCCTCCCGATGTTAGACCTAACCCACAACAACCGATGGCAATCGACAACTTAGTAAGCTCCGCCACATACACTTCACCCCTTGCGGTGCTACTAGCATGTTGCTTTGCCATTCCATTGCTAAAAGCCATCAGCCGCCATGAGTGATGTTATGCCAGACACAACCCGCAACAACCGATGGCAATCGGCAACTTAGTAAGCTTTGCCCCATACACTTCGCCCCTTGCGGTGCTACTAGCATGTTGCTTTGTCGTTCCATTGCTAAAAGCCATCAGCCGTCTCGAGCGGTGGGGGGAAGAGGGTGGGGGGGTTCCCACCTAACCCACAACAACCGATGGCAATCGACAACTTAGTAAGATCCGCCCCATACACTTCGCCCCTTGCGGTGCTACTAGCATGTTGCTTTGCCGTTCCATTGCTAAAAGCCATCAGCCGCCACGAGTGATGTTATGCCAGACACAACCCGCAACAACCGATGGCAATCGTCAACTTAGTAAGCTTCGCCCCATACACTTCGCCCATTGCGGTGCTACTAGCATGTTGCTTTGCCGTTCCATTGCTAAAAGCCTTCAGCCGCAACGAGCTTTGTCGCCTCCCGATGTTAGACCTAACCCACAACAACCGATGGCAATCGACAACTTAGTAAGCTCCGCCCCATACATTTTGACCCTTGCGGTGTTACTAGCATGTTGCTTTGCCGTTCCATTGCTAAAAGCCATCAGCCGCCATGAGTGATGTTATGCCAGACACAACCCGCAACAACAGATGGCAATCGGCAACTTAGTAAGCTTCGTCCAATACACTTCGCCCTTTGCGGTGCTACTAGCATGTTGCTTTGTCGTTCCATTGCTAAAGGCCATCAACCGCCATGAGTGATGTGATTCCAGACACAACCCGCAACAACCGATGGAAATCAGCAACTTAGTAAAGCTTCGCAATATACACTTCACCACTTGCGGTGCAACTAGCTCATTGCTTTGCCGTTCCATTGCTAAAAGCCATCAGCCGCCACGAGCTTTGTCGCCTCCCGATGTTAGACACAACCAGCAACAACCGATGGCAATCGGCAACTTAGTAAGCTTCGCCCCATGCACATCGCCCCTTTCGGTGCCACTTGCACGATACTTTGTCGTTTCATTGCTAAAAGCCATCAACCGTTATGAGCATTGTCGCTTCACGATGTTTTGCCATACAACACCCGCAACAACCGATGGCAATCAGCAACTTAGTAAGCTTTGCTCCATACACTTTGCCCCTTGCGGTGCTACTAGCATGTTGCTTTGCCGTTCCATTGCTAAAAGCCATCAGCCGCCACAAGCATTATCGCCTCCAGATGTTAGACCTAACCCACAACAACCAATGGCAATCGACAACTTAGTAAGCTCCGCCACATACACTTCGCCCCTTGCGGTGCTACTAGCATGTTGCTTTGCCGTTCCATTGCTAAAAGCCATTAGCCGCCATGAGTGATGTTTTGCCAGACACAACCCGCAACAACCGATGGCAATCGGCAACTTAGTAAGCTTCGCCCCATACACTTTGCCCCTTGCGGTGCTACTAGCATGTTGCTTTGCCGTTCCATTGCTAAAAGCCATCAGCCGCCACGAGTGATGTTATGCCAGACACAACCCGCAACAACCGATGGCAATCGGCAACTTAGTAAGCTTCGCCCCATACACTTCGCCCCTTGCGGTGCTACTAGCATGTTGCTTTGCCGTTCCATTGCTAAAAGCCATCAGCCGCCATGTGCGTTGTCGCCTCCCGATGTTAGACCTAACCCACAACAACCGATGGCAATCGACAACTTAGTAAGCTCTGCCACATACACTTCGCCCCTTGCGGTGCTACTAGCATGTTGCTTTGCCATTCCATTGCTAAAAGCCATCAGCCGGCATGAGTGATGTTATGCCAGACAAAACCCGCAACAACCGATGGCAATCGGCAACTTAGTAAGCTTCGCCCCATACACTTCGCCCCTTGCAGTGCTACTAGCATGTTGCTTTGCCGTTCCATTGCTAAAAGCCATCAGCCGCAACGAGCTTTGTCGCCTCCCAAAATTAGACCTAACCCACAACAACCGATGGCAATCGACAACTTAGTAAGATCCGCCCCATACATTTCGCCCCTTGCGGTGCTACTAGCATGTTGCTTTGCCGTTCCATTGCTAAAAGCCATCAGCCGTCACGAGTGATGTTATGCCGGACACAACCCGCAACAACCGATGGCAATCGGCAACTTAGTAAGCTTCGCCCCATACACTTCGCCCCTTGCGGTGCTACTAGCATGTTGCTTTGCCGTTCCATTGCTAAAAGCCATCAGCCGCCATGTGCGTTGTCGCCTCCCGATGTTAGACCTAACCCACAACAACCGATGGCAATCGACAACTTAGTAAGCTCTGCCACATACACTTCGCCCCTTGCGGTGCTACTAGCATGTTGCTTTGCCATTCCATTGCTAAAAGCCATCAGCCGCCATGAGTGATGTTATGCCAGACACAACCCGCAACAACCGATGGCAATCGGCAACTTAGTAAGCTTTGCCCCATACACTTCGCCCCTTGCGGTGCTACTAGCATGTTGCTTTGTCGTTCCATTGCTAAAAGCCATCAGCCGCAACGAGCTTTGTCGCCTCCCGATGTTAGACCTAACCCACAACAACCGATGGCAATCGACAACTTAGTAAGATCCGCCCCATACATTTCGCCCCTTGCGGTGCTACTAGCATGTTGCTTTGCCGTTCCATTGCTAAAAGCCATCAGCCGCCATGAGTGATGTTATGCCAGACAGAACCCGCAACAACCGATGGCAATCATCAACTTAGTAAGCTTCGCCCCATACACTTCGCCCATTGCGGTGCTACTAGCATGTTGCTTTGCCGTTCCATTGCTAAAAGCCTTCAGCCGCAACGAGCTTTGTCGCCTCCCGATGTTAGACCTAACCCACAACAACCGATGGCAATCGACAACTTAGTAAGCTCCGCCCCATACATTTTGCCCCTTGCGGTGTTACTAGCATGTTGCTTTGCCGTTCCATTGCTAAAAGCCATCAGCCGCCATGAGTGATGTTATGCCAGACACAACCCGCAACAACAGATGGCAATCGGCAACTTAGTAAGCTTCGTCCAATACACTTCGCCCTTTGCGGTGCTACTAGCATGTTGCTTTGTCGTTCCATTGCTAAAGGCCATCAACCGCCATGAGTGATGTGATTCCAGACACAACCCGCAACAACCGATGGAAATCAGCAACTTAGTAAAGCTTCGCAATATACACTTCACCACTTGCGGTGCAACTAGCTCATTGCTTTGCCGTTCCATTGCTAAAAGCCATCAGCCGCCACGAGCTTTGTCGCCTCCCGATGTTAGACACAACCAGCAACAACCGATGGCAATCGGCAACTTAGTAAGCTTCGCCCCATGCACATCGCCCCTTTCGGTGCCACTTGCACGATACTTTGTCGTTTCATTACTAAAAGCCATCAACCGTTATGAGCATTGTCGCTTCACGATGTTTTGCCATACAACACCCGCAACAACCGATGGCAATCAGCAACTTAGTAAGCTTTGCTCCATACACTTCGCCCCTTGCGGTGCTACTAGCATGTTGCTTTGCCGTTCCATTGCTAAAAGCCATCAGCCGCCACAAGCATTATCGCCTCCAGATGTTAGACCTAACCCACAACAACCAATGGCAATCGACAACTTAGTAAGCTCCGCCACATACACTTCGCCCCTTGCGGTGCTACTAGCATGTTGCTTTGCCGTTCCATTGCTAAAAGCCATTAGCCGCCATGAGTGATGTTTTGCCAGACACAACCCGCAACAACCGATGGCAATCGGCAACTTAGTAAGCTTCGCCCCATACACTTTGCCCCTTGCGGTGCTACTAGCATGTTGCTTTGCCGTTCCATTGCTAAAAGCCATCAGCCGCCACGAGTGATGTTATGCCGGACACAACCCGCAACAACCGATGGCAATCGGCAACTTAGTAAGCTTCGCCCCATACACTTCGCCCCTTGCGGTGCTACTAGCATGTTGCTTTGCCGTTCCATTGCTAAAAGCCATCAGCCGCCACGTGCGTTGTCGCCTCCCGATGTTAGACCTAACCCACAACAACCGATGGCAATCGACAACTTAGTAAGCTCTGCCACATACACTTCGCCCCTTGCGGTGCTACTAGCATGTTGCTTTGCCATTCCATTGCTAAAAGCCATCAGCCGGCATGAGTGATGTTATGCCAGACAAAACCCGCAACAACCGATGGCAATCGGCAACTTAGTAAGCTTCGCCCCATACACTTCGCCCCTTGCAGTGCTACTAGCATGTTGCTTTGCCGTTCCATTGCTAAAAGCCATCAGCCGCAACGAGCTTTGTCGCCTCCCAAAATTAGACCTAACCCACAACAACCGATGGCAATCGACAACTTAGTAAGATCCGCCCCATACATTTCGCCCCTTGCGGTGCTACTAGCATGTTGCTTTGCCGTTCCATTGCTAAAAGCCATCAGCCGCCATGAGTGATGTTATGCCAGACACAACCCGCAACAACCGATGGCAATCGGCAACTTAGTAAGCTTCGCCCCATATACTTCGCCCATTGCGGTGCTACTAGCATGTTGCTTTGCCGTTCCATTGCTAAAAGCCATCAGCCGCAACGAGCTTTGTCGCCTCCCGATGTTAGACCTAACCCACAACAACCGATGGCAATCGACAACTTAGTAAGCTCCGCCCCATACACTTTGCCCCTTGCGGTGTTACTAGCATGTTGCTTTGCCGTTCCATTGCTAAAAGCCATCAGCCGCCATGAGTGATGTTATGCTAGACACAACCCGCAACAACAGATGGCAATCGGCAATTTAGTAAGCTTCGTCCAATACACTTCGCCCCTTGCGGTGCTACTAGCATGTTGCTTTGCCGTTCCATTGCTAAAGGCCATCAACTGCCATGAGTGATGTGATTCCAGACACAACCCGCAACAACCGATGGCAATCAGCAACTTAGTAAAGCTTCGCAATATACACTTCACCACTTGCGGTGCAACTAGCTCATTGCTTTGCCGTTCCATTGCTAAAAGCCATCAGCCGCCACGAGCTTTGTCGCCTCCCGATGTTAGACACAACCAGCAACAACCGATGGCAATCGGCAACTTAGTAAGCTTCGCCCCATGCACATCGCCCCTTTCGGTGCTACTTGCACGATGCTTTGCCGTTCCATTGCTAAAAGCCATCAGCCGTCTCGAATGGTAGGGGAAGGGGGGGGGGGGTTCCAACCTAACCCACAACAACCGATGGAAATCGGCAACTTAGTAAGCTTCGCCCCATACACTTTGCCCCTTGCGGTACTACTAGCATGTTGCTTTGCCGTTCCATTGCTAAAGGCCATCAACCGCCATGAGTGATGTGATTCCAGACACAACCCGCAACAACCAATGGCAATCAGCAACTTAGTAAAGCTTCGCAATATACACTTCACCACTTGCGGTGCAACTAGCTTATTGCTTTGCCGTTCCATTGCTAAAAGCCATCATACGCCACGAGCGTTGTCACCTCCCGATGTTAGACACAACCAGCAACAATCGATGGCAATCGGCAACTTAGTAAGCTTCGCCCCATGCACATCGCCCCTTTCGGTGCTACTTGCATGATGCTTTGCCGTTCCATTGCTAAAAGCCATCAGCCGCCACGAGGGTTGTCGCCTCCGATGTCTCTATTGGTTGTTGCGCCCGCAACAATCGATGGCAATCGGCAACTTAGTAAGCTTCGCCCCATGCACATCGCCCCTTTCGGTGCTAATTGCATGATGCTTTCCCGTTCCATTGCTAAAAGCCATCAGTTTTCTCGAGCGGTGGGGGGAAGGGGGGGTTTCCGACCTAACCCACAACAACCTGTGGCAATCGACAACTTAGTAAGCTTCGCCCCATACACTTCGCCCCTTGTGGTGCTACTAGCATGTTTCTTTGCCATTCCATTGCTAAAGGCCATCAACCGCCATGAGTGATGTGATTCCAGACACAACCTGCAACAACCGATGGCAATCAGCAACTTAGTAAAGCTTCGCAATATACACTTCACCACTTGCGCTGCAACTAGCTTATTGCTTTTCCGTTCCATTGCTAAAATCCATGAGACTCCACGAGCGTTGTTGCCTCCCGATGTTAGACACAAGTAGCAACAATCGATGGCAATCGACAACTTACTAAGCTTCGCCCCATGCACATCGCCCCTTTCGGTGCTACTTGCACGATGATTTGCCGTTCCATTGCTAAAAGCCATCAGCCGCCACGAGGGTTGTCGCCTCCCGATGTCTCCATCGGTTGTTGCGCCCGCAACAACCGATGGCAATCGGCAACTTAGTAAGCTTCGCCCCATGCACATCGCCCCTTTTGGTGCTACTTGCATGATGCTTTGCCGTTCCATTGCTAAATGCCATCAGCCGTCACGGGCGGTGGGTGGACTTACATACATAACCCACAACAACCGATGGCAATCGACAACTTAGTAAGCTTCGCCCCATACACTTCGCCCCTTGCGGTGCTACTAGCATGTTGCTTTGCCGTTCCAATGCTAAAGGCCATCAACTGCCATAAGTGATGTAATGCCACCCTAGACGCAACCAGCAACAACCGATGGCAATCGGCAACTTAGTAAAGCTTCACCCCATGCACATCGCTCCTTTCGGTGCTACTTGCACGATGCTTTGCCGTTCCATTGCTAAAAGCCATCAGCCGCCACGAGGGTTGTTGCCTCCCGATGTCTCCATCGGTTGTTGCGCCCGCAACAATCGATGGCAATCGGCAACTTAGTAAGCTTCGCCCCATGCACATCGCCCCTTTCGGTGCTACTTGCATGATGCTTTGTCGTTCCATTGCTAAATCCCATCAGCCCGTCACGGGCGGTGGTGGACATACATACATAACCCACAACAACCGATGGCAATCGGCAACTTAGTAAGCTTCGCCCCATACACTTCGCCCCTTGCGGTGCTACTAGCATGTTGCTTTGCGGTTCCATTGCTAAAGTCCATCAACCGCCATGAACGATGTAATGCCACACTAGACGCAACCAGCAACAACCGATGGCAATCGACAACTTAGTAAGCTTCGCCCCATGCACATCGCCCCGTTCGGTGCTACTTGCACGATGCTTTGCCATTCCATTGCTAAAAGCCATCAGCCGCCACGAGGGTTGTCGCCTACCCGATGTCTCCATCGGTTGTTGCGCCCGCAACAAACCGATGGCAATCGGCAACTTAGTAAGCTTCGCCCCATGCACATCGCCCCTTTCGGTGCTACTTGCATGATGCTTTGCCGTTCCATTGCTAAATGCCATCAGCCGTCACGAGCGGTGGTGGACTTACATACATAACCCACAACAACCGATGGCAATCGGCAACTTAGTAAGCTTCGCCCCATACACTTCGCCCCTTGCGGTGCCACTAGCATGTTGCTTTGCCGTTCAATTGCTAAAGGCCATCAACCGCCATGAACGATGTAATGCCACACTAGACGCAACCATCAACAACAGATGGCAATTGACAACTTAGTAAGCTTCGCCCCATGCACATCACCCCTTTCGGTGCTACTTGCATGATGTTTTGCCGTTCCATTGCTTAAAGCCGTCAGCCGCCACGAGGGTTGTCGCCTCCCGATGTCTCCATCGGTTGTTGCGCCCGCAACAACCGATGGCAATATGCAACTTAGTAAGCTTCGCCCCATGCACATTGCCCCTTTCGGTGCTACTTGCATTATGCTTTGCCGTTCCATTGCTAAATGCCATCATCCGTCTCGGGCGGTGGTGGACTTACATACATAACCCACAACAACCGATGGCAATCGGCAACTTAGTAAGCTTCGCCCCATACACTTTGCCCCTTGCGGTGCTACTAGCATGTTGCTTTGACGTTCCATTGCTAAAGGCCATCAACCATTATGAACGGCGTAATGCCACACAACCCACAACAACAAATGGCAATCAACAACTTAATAAGCTTCGCCGCATGCACTTCGCCCCTTGCGGGGCTACTCGCACGTTGCTTTGCCGTTCCATTGCCGAAAGCCATTTGCCGCCACGAGCGTTGTCGCCTCCCGATTTTGCCCGCAACATCCATTGGAAACCGGCACTTACTAAGCTTTGCCCCATGCGCACGGCACCTTGAGGTGCTACTTGCATGATGCTCCACCTTTTGTTGCTGACGGTCAATGTTTGCCGCAAGCGGTGCGACCCCCAGGCATGCTACGAGCCCGCACGAGTACTTGCCGGCGTGGATTGTGAACTTCGAGGACGTTGCACGGCCAAGCCATGCATGCCCCCTATGCCCACGCCCCATTCCAGCGTCCCCCATGCGTGCCCGCACTGCCTGGCAGCCGGCACCTTGAGGTGCCTTTCAACACCTCTGCCCCTCTTATATATACTTAAAAAAAAAACCCAAGTTTCAGGAGTAGACATGTTTTGTCCAGAGAATCCTAATGGAGTTGTACAACACCAAATAGCACAAACCAAGGTACAACTTAGCTAATATATTCACAAATTGACTTTTAAACATTGTAAATGATATTTTTTACAAAAAAAATATTTTTTTATTTTTATTTTTATTATAAAACGAAAAATACATGGAAAAATAGTAAAAAATTGGAAAATTATTATAAAAATAGGGAAAATAGTGGAAAAAATTTCCATATAATATTTTCACATAAAAGAGTTAGTTTTTTTCATAAAAGTGGGGGGAGGGGGGTTTCCGGCCTAACCCAAAACAACCGATGGCATTCGGCAACTTAGTAAGCTTCGCCCCATACACTTCGCCCCTTGCGGTGTGCTACTAGCATGTTGCTTTGCCGTTCCATTTCTAAAAGCCATCAGCCGCCATGAGTTTTGTGATTCCAGACACAACCCGCAACAACCGATGGCAATCAACAACTTAGTAAGCTTCACAACATGCACTTCACCCCATGCGGTGCTACTAGCACATTGCTTTGCCGTTCCATTGCTAAAAGCCATCACAGCTACCACGAGCTTTGTCGCCTCCCGATGTTAGACACAACCAACAACAACCGATGGCAATCGACAACTTAGTAAGCTTCGCCCCGTGCACTTCGCCCCTTGCGGTGCTACTCGCACGTTGCTTAGCCGTTTCATTGCCGAAAGCCATTTGCCGCCACGGGCGGGGGTGGACTTACATACATAACCCACAACAACCGATGGCAATCGGCAACTTAGTAAGCTTCGCCACATACACTTCGCCCCTTGCGGTGCTACTAGCATGTTGCTTTGCCGTTCCATTGCAAAAGGCCATCAACCGCCATGAGTGATGTAATGCCACACAACCCGAAACAACCGATGGCAAACGGCAACTTAATAAGCTTTGCCCCGTGCACTTCGCCCCTTGCGGTGCTACTCGCACGTTGCTTAGCCGTTTCATTGCCGAAAGCCATTTGCCGCCACGGGCGGGGGTGGACTTACATACATAACCAACAACAACCGATGGCAATCGGCAACTTAGTAAGCTTCGCCACATACACTTCGCCCTTGCGGTGCTACTAGCATGTTGCTTTGCCGTTCCATTGCTAAAGGCCATCAACCGCCATGAGTGATGTAATGCCACACAACCCGCAACAACCGATGGCAATCGGCAACTTAATAAGCTTCGCACCGTGCACTTCGCCCCTTGCGGTGCTACTCGCACGTTGCTTTGCCGTTTCATTGCCGAAAGCCATTTGCTGCCACGGGCGGGGGTGGACTTACATACATAACCCAAAACAACCGATGGCAATCGGCAACTTAGTAAGCTTCGCCACATACACTTCGCCCTTGCGGTGCTACTAGCATGTTGCTTTGCTGTTCCATTGCTAAAGGCCATCAACCGCCATGAGTGATGTAATGCCACACAACCCGCAACAACCGATGGCAATCAGCAACTTAATAAGCTTCGCCACGTGCACTTCGCCTCTTGCGGTGTTGCTTTGCCGTTTCATTGCCGAAAGCCATTTGCCGCCACGGGCGGGGGTGGACTTACATACATAACCCACAACAACCAATGGCAATCGGCAACTTAGTAAGCTTCGCCACATACACTTTGCCCCTTGCGGTGCTACTAGCATGTTGCTTTGCCGTTCCATTGCTAAAGGCCATCAACCGCCATGAGTGATGTAATGCCACACAACCCGCAACAAACGATGGCAATCGGCAACTTAATAAGCTTCGCCCCGTGCACTTCGCCCCTTGCGGGGCTACTCGCACGTTGCTTTGCCGTTCCATTGCCGAAAGCCATTTGCCGCCACGAGCGTTGTCGCCTCCCGATTTTGCCCGCAACATCCATTGGCAACCGGCACTTACTAAGCTTTGCCCCATGCGCACGGCACCTTGAGGTGCTACTTGCATGATGCTCCACCTTTTGTTGCCAACGGTCAATGTTTGCCGCAAGCGGTGCGACCCCCGGGCATGCTACGAGCCCGCACGAGTACTTGCCGGCATGGATTGTGAACTTCGGGGACGTTGCACGCCCAAGCCATGCATGCCCCCTATGCCCACGCCCCATTCCAGCGTCCCCCATGCGTGCCCGCACTGCCTGACAGCCGGCACCTTGAGGTGCCTTTCAACACCTCTGCCCCTCTTATATATACTTAAAGAAAAAAAACCCAAGTTTCAGGTGTAGACATGTTTTGTCCAGAGAATCCTAATGGAGTTGTACAACACCAAATAGCACAAACCAAGGTACAACTTAGCTAATATATTCACAAATGACTTTTAAACATTGTAAATGATATTTTTTACAAAAAAATATTTTTTTATTTTTATTTTTATTATAAAACGTAAAATACATGGAAAAATAGTAAAAAATAGGAAAATTATTATAAAAATAGTGAAAATAGTGGAAAAAATTTCCATATAATATTTACACATAAAAGAGTTAGTTTTTTTTCATAAAAGTGGGGGGGGGGGGTTTCCGACCTAACCTAAAACAACCGATGGCATTCAGAAACTTAGTAAGCTTCGCCCCATACACTTCGCCCCTTGCGTTGTGCTACTAGCATGTTGCTTTGCCGTTCCATTTCTAAAAGCCATCAGCCGCCATGAATGTTGTGATTCCAGACATAACCCACAACAACCGATGGCAATCAACAACTTAGTAAGCTTCGCAACATGCACTTCACCCCTTGCGGTGCTACTAGCACATTGCTTTACCGTTCCATTGCTAAAAGCCATCACAGCTACCACGAGCTTTGTCACCCCCGATGTTAGACACAACCAACAACAACCGATGGCAATCGGCAACTTAGTAAGCTTCGCCCCGTGCACTTCGCCCCTTGCGGTGCTACTCGCACGTTGCTTTGCCGTTTCATTGCCGAAAGCCATTTGCTGCCACGGGCGGGGGTGGACTTACATACATAACCCACAACAACCGATGGCAATCGGCAACTTAGTAAGCTTCGCCCCATACACTTCAACCCTTGCGGTGCTACTAGCATGTTACTTTGCCGTTCCATTGCTAAAGGCCATCAACCGCCATGAGTGATGTAATGCCACACAACCCGCAACAACCGATGGCAATCGGCAACGTAATAAGCTTTGCCCCATGCACTTTGCCCCTTGCGGTGCTACTCGCACGTTGCTTTGCCGTTTCATTGCCGAAAGCCATTTGCCGCCACGGGCGGGGGTGGACTTACATACATAACCCACAACAACCGATGGCAATCGGCAACTTAGTAAGCTTCGCCCCATACACTTCGCCCTTGCGGTGCTACTAGCATGTTGCTTTGCCGTTCCATTGCTAAAGGCCATCAACCGCCATGAGTGATGTAATGCCACACAACCCGCAACAACCGATGGCAATCGGCAACTTAATAAGCTTCGCCCCGTGCACTTCGCCCGTTGCGGTGTTGCTTTGACGTTTCATTGCTGAAAGCCATTTGCCGCCACAGGTGGGGGTGGACTTACATACATATCCCACAACAACCGATGGCAATCGGATCGGCAACTTAGTAAGCTTTGCCACATACACTTCGCCCCTTGCGGTGCTACTAGCATGTTGCTTTGCCGTTCCACTGCTAAAGGCCATCAACCGCCATGAGTGATGTAATGCCACACAACCCGCAACAAACGATGGCAATCGGCAACTTAATAAGCTTCGCCGCATGCACTTCGCCCCTTGCGGGGCTACTCGCACGTTGCTTTGCCGTTCCATTGCCGAAAGCCATTTGCCGCCACGAGCGTTGTCGCCTTCCGATTTTGCCCGCAACATCCGTTGGCAACCGGCACTTACTAAGCTTTTCCCCATGCGCACGGCACCTTGAGGTGCTACTTGCATGATGCTCCACCTTTTGTTGCCAACGGTCAATGTTTGCCGCAAGCGGTGCGACCCCCGGGCATGCTACGAGCCCGCACGAGTACTTGCCGGCGTGGATTGTGAACTTCGGGGACGTTGCACGGCCAAGCCATGCATGCCCCCTATGCCCACGCCCCATTCCGGCGTCCCCCATGCGTGCCCGCACTGCCTGGCAGCCGGCACCTTGAGGTGTCTTTCAACACCTCTGCCCCCCTTATATATACTTAAAAAAAAAACCCAAGTTTCAGGAGTAGACATGTTTTGTCCAGAGAATCCTAATGGAGTTGTACAACACCAAATAGCACAAACCAAGGTACAATTTAGCTAATATATTCACAAATGACTTTTAAACATTGTAAATGATATTTTTTACAAAAAAAATATTTTTTTATTTTTATTTTTATTATAAAACGAAAAATACATGGAAAAATAGTAAAAAAATAGGAAAATTAATATAAAAATAGGGAAAATAGTGGAAATAATTTCCAATACATCTAGTAATATAATATTACACATAAAAGTGTAATTATGTTTATATAAAATTAACATAACAACTATTTAAAATTACAAAAAATGTAATAAAAAATAGATAAAAAATAGGTAAAATACATAATATTTTTGTAAAACCATATGGATGACCAACCACCATTAATCATGAGTAAATTCCATTGTCGCAACCGCTATAAGTGATTCCGACTTAAATCGCCGGCGCCAACCACCAAGCGTCCACCAACCGTCGCCGGTCACTACCGCAAACCACTGCTACTTTCCATCACCGCCACCAACGACCACTACCATCATTGCGTTTGACATGTTGCTAAGCATTTGGCTAGTACTAGAAATTGAGCAGCGTGAAGCGGCGTGGAGACACGTCCTGACCCGTGCCATGGCCATGCACAAAACGTCCTGACCCGTGCCATGGCCGTGGCCAACCACGCACTGCCACGTCCAAACTCGTGCCATGGCCATGCACTGCCATGCCTTTGGAGTAGGATTTGGCCTCTCGAGCGATGCCTTGTGCCATGCCATGCATTCTGACCCGTGCCATGGCCATGCACTGCCATGGCCTGCCACGTCCTGACCAGTGCCATAGCCAAGGCTTGCCACGTCCTGACCCGTGCCATGGCCATGCATTGTCGTTCCGTTGCTAAAAGCCTGCCCCGTGCCATGGCCATGCACTGCCATGGCATGCCGCATCCTAACTCATGCCATGGCCATGCACTGCCACGCCATGGGAATAGGATTTGCCCTCTCGAGCGATGCCTTGTGCCATGCCATGCCTTCTGACCCGTGTCATGGCCATGCACTGCCATGGCCTGCCAGGTCCTGACCAGTGCCATGGCCAAGGCCTGCCACGTCCTGACCCGTGCCATGACCATTCATTGTCGTTCCATTGCTAAAAGCCTGCCCCGTGCCATGGCCATGCACTGCCATGGCCTGCCATGACCCGTGCCATGGCCACGCACTGCCATGGCCTGCCACGTCCTCACCCGTGCCATGGCCGTGGCCAACCATGCACTGCCATGGCCTACCACGTCCTGACCCGTGGCATGGCCATGCATTTTCGTTCCGTTGCTAAAAGCCTGCCCCGTGCCATGGTCATGCACTGCCATGGCCGGCCATGACCCGTGCCATGGCCACGCACTTCCATGGCCTGCCACGTCTTGACCCGTGCCATGGCCGTGGCCAAGCATGCACGGTCATGGCCTGCCACGTCCTGACCAGTGCCATGGCCAAGGCCTGACCAGTGCCATGGCCAAGGCCTGCTAAAAACCTGCCCCGTGCCATGGCCATGCACTGCCATGGCCTGCCATGACCTGTGCCATGGCCACGCACTGCCATGGCCTGCCACGTCCTGACCCGTGCCATGGCCGTGGCCAACCTTGCACTGCCATGGCCTGCCACGTCCTGACTAGTGCCATGGCAAAGGCCTGCCACGTCCTGACCCGTGCCATGGCCATGAATTGCCGTTCTGTTGCTAAAAGCCTGCCCCGTGCCATGGCCATGCACTGCCATGGCCTGCCATGACCCGTGCCATGGCCTGCCACGTCCTGACCCGTGCCATGGCCGTGGCCAACCATGCACTGCCATGGCCTGCCACGTCCTGACCAGTGCCATGGCCATGGCCTGCCACGTCCCGTTGCTAAAGCCTGCCCGTCCCATGGCCATGCACCGCCATGGCCTGCCATGACCCGTGCCATGGCCACGCACCGCCATGGCCTGCCACGTCCCGGCCCGTGCCATGGCCGTGGCCAACCA
>JASVEL010000661.1:50000-60000 GCA_032618575.1 Nicotiana noctiflora
ATTTGCCGCCACGGGCGGGGTGGACTTACATACATAACCCACAATAACCAATGGCAATCGGCAACTTAGTAAGCCTCGCCCCATACACTTTGCCCCTTGCGGTGCTACTAGCATGTTGCTTTGCCGTTCCATTGCTAAAGGCCATCAACAGCCATGAGTGATGTAATGCCACACAACCCGCAACAAACGATGACAATCGGCAACTTAATAAGCTTCACCCCGTGCACTTCGCCCCTTGCGGTGCTACTCGCACGTTGCTTTGCCGTTTCATTACCGAAAGCCATTTGCCGCCACGGGCGGGGGTGGACTTACATACACAACCCACAACAACCGATGGCAATCGGCAACTTAGTAAGCTTCGCCACATACACTTCGCCCCTTGCGGTGCTACTAGCATGTTTCTTTGCCATTCCATTGCTAACGGCCATCAACCGCCATGAGTGATGTAATACCACACAACCCAAAACAACCGATGGCTATCTGCAAATTAATAAGCTTTGCCCTGTGCACTTCGCCCATTGCGGTGCTACTAGCACGTTGCTTTGCCGTTTCATTGCCGAAAGCCATTTGCCGCCACGAGCGTTGCCGCCTCCCGATTTTGCCCGCAACATCCATTGGCAACCGGCACTTACTAAGCTTTGCCCCATGCGCACGGCACCTTGAGGTGTTACTTGCATGATGCTCCACCTTTTGTTGCCAATGGTCAATGTTTGCCGCAAGCGTTGCGACCCCCAGGTATGCTACGAGCCCGCACGAGTACTTGCCGGCGTGGATTGTGAACTTCGGGGACGTTGCACGGCCAAGCCATGCATGCCCCCTATGCCCACGCCCCATTCCAGCGTCCCCCATGCGTGCCCGCACTGCCTGGCAGCCGGCACCTTGAGGTGCCTTTCAACACCTCTGCCCCCCTTATATATACTTAAAAAAAAAAAACCCAAGTTTCAGGAGTAGACATGTTTTGTCCAGAGAATCCTAATGGAGTTGTACAACACCAAATAGCACAAACCAAGGTACAACTTAGCTAATATATTAACAAATGACTTCTAAACATTGTAAATTATATTTTTTACAAAAAAAAATATTTTTTTTATTTTTATTTTTATTAAAAAACGAAAAATACATGGAAAAATAGTAAAAAATAGGAAAATTATTATAAAAATAGGAAAAATAGTGGAAATAATTTCCAATACATATAGTATTATAATATTACACATAAAAGTGTAATTATGTTTATATAAAATTAACATAACAACTATTTAAAATTACAAAAAAGCAATAAAAAATAGATAAAAAATAGGTAAAATACATAATATTTTTGTAAAACCATATGGATGACCAACCACCATTAATCATGAGTCAATTCCATTGTCGCAACCACTATAAGTGATTCCGACTTAATATCGCCGGCGCCAACCACCAAGCGTCCACCAACCTTCGCCGGTCGCTACCGCAAACCACCACTACTTTCCATCACCGCCACCAACGACCACTACCATCATTGGGTTTGACATGTTGCTAAGGATTTGGCTAGCACTAGACATTGAGCGGCGTGGAGACACGTCCTGACCCGTGCCATGGCCATGCACAAAACGTCCTGACCCGTGCCATGGCTGTGGCCAACCATGCACTGCCACGTCCGAACCCGTGCCATGGCCATGCACTGCCATGCCTTTGGAATAGGATTTGGCCTCTCGAGCGATGCCTTGTGCCATGCCATGCCTTCTGACCCATGCCATGCACTGCCATGGCCTGCCAGGTCCTGACCAGTGCCATGGCCAAGGTCTGCCACGTCCTGACCCGTGCCATGGCCATGCATTGCCGTTCCATTGCTAAAAGCCTGCTGATGAGTGGCAATTTTACCACTCATTGTAGCCTCTTTTACTTAGCTTTTTATGCCTTTTTAATATGAAATGAGGTTGCTTTTGGTGGTTATTGCTAGATTTTCAGGTAAATGATGCTAGTAGGTGATTTGGGTTGAAGTGACAAGGAATTGAGCTAAGAAGAGAAGAAAGATTTCAAAACTGTCAGGCATTTCGCTTCTGCGGAGTTTGATCGCAGAAGCGATCTCGCCTCTTCGAGATTTTGATCGCCTTTGCGAATAGTCGAAGAGCCAGCCAGTTCCGCTCCTGCGGAGATGAAGACGCAGAAGCGGTCACGCTTCTGCGAATGGAAGATCGCACCTACTGGACAATTCTGCTTTTGTGTAATCTCATGCGTTTCAGCGATGTCGCTTCAGCGACCATATGTACGCTTCTGCGATGGCTTGACAGGAGGCCCAATTGTCGCTTCTGCGAGAAATTTCCGCTTAAGCGGAGTCGCACCTGCGTGGTATTTTTCGCAGGTGCGAATGTTGAGCATCAGACCTGGGCAGAATGGGCATTTCACGCGTTTTGACCCTAAATGAATTATATACTCGTCCAAACAGACATTGGAGGAGATATCTCTGAATCTCAAATCAATTTCTATAATCTTGAACATATTTTTACTCTTTGGCTTAGAGAGAAGGCTAGGGTTTTGCACACACACTTGGGTCTTGAAGATTAAAGCTTGTGGTTAAGGATTTCTTACCCATTTATATTTATTTCTTCATTTCCTTGCTTTGTATTGTATATCTAAGTGTGTAGTATTTATTTCCAACACTTGAATCTTGTTTATGGGAATATTCATATTTAAAGTGTGGATTAAATACCTTGTTGTGCTTATGTATTGAATGATTTTTATATATTTATGAATTGAGTTATTGTTACTTTAATTATTCTTGTTCTTCAATGTTTCCAAAGAGATTAGCTAACTCCAGGACTCGCCCATTTACTTTGAATTAATTTTGGAAAAGATAATTCGAAGTTGGGAAAGATTAATTAACAAGAACTTGAGGCGTTAACCTTCACTTTATAGATTCAACCTAGGGATAGGATTGACTACTTGTGGCCTATCGGGTGCGCTTAATCTTCTAATTGAGATTAGGGATAATTCAATTAGGAAGTCTTGTTAGTCTTCGGAAGAAGCTAATTAAGAATTATTATCCGTGGCTAATTAACATAAACTCAATCATATTTGTAAAATCATGAAATACATTGGATCGTTACTTGAGTGTAATTCCCGATGCATTCATACTTGTAGCCATTGATCATTTTATTCGCTTTCTAGGTTAGTTTACATTTCCGCAATTAGATATAAACATTTTCCAAAACCCAAAATCTTAAGTGTTTGGCTTAGCGCGACTAGCGATAATTTTCTTGCATTCCTAATCGCCTACATATTGTTCTCTGTGTGGGATTCGACCCCGACTCATAGTTGGGTAAATATATTGCATACGACCGTGTCTATTGCTTTTTAGCGGTGGAAATGGACGTTATCAAAAATGGCGCCGTTGTCGGGGAACAATTTGGCGTAATTTAGGTTGTTTGAGAAGTAAGCGAAAGTGCTTTGGTCCAAACTTGTGAATATTTGTGTAATTATTTTTCTTACCTTGGGTCTATTTTTAGTGTTTGTTTCTTGTTTATTTTCTTAATTTTGAAAAATGGCATCATATAACGAAAATTTGTCGGATAGTAGTTGTTCATATTTTGATGATCCTTGTCCTTATTGTGGAGGACCACACTCATGGCAAAATTGTTTAAATTCTCCCGGGGGTGGATTGTGCGCACAATTCCAAACCCATGAGTGGAGTATTTGTGATAAGTGTGGTTTCCAAAATGGTCATTGGGATGATTGTGCTTATTTTTTATTCCCTTCCCCAAGCCCCTACTATGATGGTTCTATTTGTTTTGATGAGAATTATAGGGTTATGGAGGTGGAAGAATTTGAGCATGGTCAAAATGGAGAATTCAAGCTCATGTTGGAGTGTTTACTCGAAGAAGGAAACAAGGAAGAAAATGCCTTGGAACATCTTTTGGAGACTAGTCTCCAAAATGGTTTAGCACTAGAAAGGTTACACTCACAAATGAATGAAATGATCAAAGCATCGGAAGTAAATGAAAACCAAGAATCCTTCTTGGATGTTGAAAATGAAAATCCTTCCTTGGCAATTGATCAAAACCAAGAAGAATTCTCTAATGCCCAAAATGAGAGAAAATTGCTCATGTTGGAGGTCATTCTTGAAAATGAGGAGAAGCGCAACTTTGCACTCGAGGATTTGAAACAATGCATAAATTACAATGGTGAACACATCCACACTTTGGAGGATCAAATGCAAATTTTGGTTGAGGCTAACTATGCCCAACAAATTTCGTGTGTGGATGAAAGCCAAGAAGGGTCCAATTCCGAGGAAGAGAGTGAGCTTTACTTTGAGGAGTCAAGAATTGAACATCCGCCAACCAACTCAATGAGTGTTGTTGATGCCGGCAAAAACATGGAATTGGAGTTAACCGGTGTAAATGCTAATGTGGTTGTTGTTGACTCTAATCCGGGGGAAAAAGAGAATGTCAACATAGAAGAATTGCAAAGTGTGGGCTTAAAGTCACATTCCAAACATTTTTCAACCTTGGAATTGTGTGGTGACACGGGAGTTGAACCACATGAATCAATGAAGGAATGCGAGGAGGAACAACTTTGGCCATACATTTTACAGTTTGAGGAGGCAAGAAATCAAAACGACATTCCTCACTTGAAAGCCAAGAAGTGCAAAATGAAAATTTTAAGCATTGGCTCGAACATCCAATTACCACCCCCATTGCTCGTGGTCATAAGGATTCCAAGCTAAGGGCCCAATTCATATCATCCAAGTGGCGAGAAAAGTGGTAATGTTGTTTGTGTCGTGCCACGACGTTAAATGCGGCGCTTGGTGGGAGGCAACCCATCGTTTTCAAAATTTTTAGTCGTTTTTCAAAATTTTTCATCATTTTTTGAAATTTTTTTTTTGTAATATCTTAGAATAATGTTTTTAACTAATCTGCCAAGTTTCAGATTTTTTGGAGTTGATTTGAACAGGTCGAGGTATCCTGGACAGTCACAAACCAGTAGCTGAAGAAAATTGGCACCAAAACTCTGCTAGAACCGCCTCTGCGATAAAACAGTCGCACCTGCGGTCTCGCAGAAGCGTCCATGGCATCGCAGAAACGACCATATCGCACATGCGGCACATTTTACGCTTCCGCGACATCGCAGAAGCGGTTTTAAAACCGCAGAAGCGGCTTGTTTCGCAGAAGCGGCCACTTTATCGCTTCAGCGTTTCCGCAGGGGCGTAAAAATTTTCGCAGAAGCGAAAATTGTCCAGCTTTTAATTTCAAAACAGAGGGGGTTAAGTCTTTTGGTTAACCCTTTTCTCTTCACATAAAAACCGTCTCCCCTACCCTAAATCCCCAAAAATTCCGAATTTTCTTAGAAATTTGTCAAAAGCATCTCGTGTAGTCTCCTTCTCTTCTGCAAACATCAGGTAATCTATTCCCATTCCTTGTGATTTCCATATCTAAAAATGTTTGTAGGTAATATATCTTGAATTTTATTTTCCTTCTTTTGGTTTTTAAATCCTAGATTGTTTTAGGAAGTGAGGAATTGGTTGAGTGTAGATAATGTGTGCTGTTAATTGTGAACAAATTTTGGGAAGTCTAGTACCACAACCATTGTTCAAAGAGAGGTCAAATTAAATTGCCCGCAAGATGTTTGTCACATTGTTTCAATGAAGTATTGTGGCTTTACATCGCAAATGGGACTTAATTGAATCATAAATCCTTTTACTGCACTAATACAAGCCAAAAATTTGTTTAGACATTGTAAAATAAGTAAAAATTTTGATGAAAGTGCTGGGAATGAAGAATATGTCGAAGACCGTAGAAGCGAAAATTGTTTCGCAGAAGCGAATCCGCTTCTGCGGAGGAAGCCACGCAGAAGTGATACTCCTCGCAGAAGCGAGCTCCTCTTCGCAGAAACGTAGCCGCTTCTGCGGCTCTTCCATCGCAGAAGCGTAGACCTGGAATTTTTTGCAAATTCCAGTAGCTTTGCAACTGCTACTTCCCGGGCCCGTTCAATCCAAACTTTTGGCTAAATTGCAGTGTTTTGAAGTTCTTAATCTGGTTCAATTGCCCAATTGACGTTGTGTTTAATTTTTGTAGGTGATTTATTTGAAAATGGACGCAACCACAAGCGGACAACGGAGAGGAATCGAAGAAGAAATCGATGAACCATATGATGATACTCGCTTCATGTCCGCTGAGTGTGAGTGGCGATATTTGGATGACCTCGTCCACAAGAAGATTATCATTGAAAAAGGAATTCATGAAGAGAAGTTGGTAGAAAAGCTTCCGGATTTCTATGCACGACTTGAATCATCGGGATGGTCCTGCTTTATCCCCACTCCTTGCAAAGCCAATGAGGAGTGGGTCCGTGAATTCTATGCTAACCTCAGGCGGGTAAATTTTGATAGCCCACAGATAGTCATCCGAGGAAAGTTAGTGAGGTTTGGCATTGAACAAATCAATGATACTCTTGGAATTCCCAACTTTCCGGTGGACCAAGTACGAGAAAAGGATACTTGTGAAAATGGAGCATGGCTTGTCTCCAACCTCTTTCCACCACAGCTCAGAGAAAAATGGGGAACCCGAAGAAAAGGGTTCAAATCCACCGACTTCACAGCCGAGGCTAAAATGTGGCTATACATCCTCAACAACAGAGTTTCTCCTTGTGGCAACATGACTGATGTTTCCTACACCCGGGCATTGATCATAGCATGCATTCTAGATGGCACACCGGTGAATGTAGGATACTACATTCTACAGGAGATGAGGCAGTACTTGAGAGAGTACTCAAGCAACAAGGATGCAGGGCTGCTATTCCCTTCTCTCATCACACTGCTATGCACCAGGGCAGAGGTTGATGTCCGTAGCACCGATCGGTGGCTACCAGCAGACAAACCTTTTCATCCATTGAGAGTGACGGGAGAGGGGAGTGCGGTTAAAATCAAGAAGAGGAAAATCACTTTCACAGCCACCGGTTCAGAGTCCTCTTCACAGACAGCTGCTCAGGGGCCATTTATGATCCTTAACTCCGAGCTTCAGACCATAAAGGAGTTAGTATCACAGCTTCCTAGTGGGCCATCCCCCTCACAGTCTGGGCCCTCTTACTTCTCCAGGGACGACATGCAGAGTTACTTGGATGCCCAGACACTCCAAAATGATAACATGAAGAAGATGGCAGCTTCAGTGACTAAACTGGAGGGAGCCTACAGTACCCTGGCTAAGGCCCATGCCACCCTTCAGTCTGACTTTGAGGAAGAGAAGAAAAAGAACAAGAAGAAAGGCAAGCTGATGATCAAGATGTGGAGGGGCATCAAGGCAATCTTCAAATGGGGAAACCCAGATAAGAAGATCCATGTGGCGACCAAGGATGACAGCGAGGAGTACTCTTTCATGACACAGTCTGCTGATGATGATGATGATGAGGATGATGATGATGATGAGGAGACCGATGATGATGGAGCTACGAGCTCAGCGCAGCAGTGATCCGCCTTCCTCCCACAGTCTGCTAGTCTGACGCAGACCTCAGGGAGACCCTCAAACCTTTTATGATTTACATTTGATATTGTGCAGTGAGGACACTGCAATATTCTAGTTGGGGGTGGCTTGTGTAGCTTGTGACTATGCTTTGTAGTTTTTGACTTTGATGTTCTATACTTGGTTTGATTAGTTATATTTGTGTTGGTATTGTGCTTTTCTTATTTATACTTCTTCTTATTAGCCTATATTATTTTTTTAGTATTATGTAGAGTAGTTTCTTTCCTTTTATTACTCCTTGGGTTTTCTTCATGCTACGGTTCTTTCCCAAGGAACAACTTAGTGAACCGGGTGACTTTTCCCGATGAGAGATAGTGTGACAACCTTCTTAAGGGAATTAGTCTTATTTTGTTAGGATGAGGCTATTGGATTATTTGATACTAATAAAATTAGCCTCTTGTATGTAAATTATGAATTAAGAATACCCCTCCAAAAATTTGTATTAAAGTGTTAAAAACAAGTAAGTTGCATGGTGTAAAACAATTTTGGTGATAAATTTTTGGCTCTTTGAGTGACTTCTAGCTCACTAGTTTTATAGAATTGATCCGTCTTCATTAATTCATGTGCCATGTGTGTTAGCGAGTGTTGAAATAAATCTTGTGTTTACTTCCATCATCTAGAACTTGCCCGGTTAGTTTTTCAATGCTAATGATAGTACATTTGGTTGGAGGAATGATCTTAGGCATTCTTTGTTTTAATTTTAAAATCTCTTTAGCCTTTCAAGCCTACCGTTGCATAAATAATATCACTAGTACCCATTTTGAGCCTTTAAACCTTTCTTTGGCCAACTCATTACAAACCTTTCCCTTTTTGTATAATAATTTCCCCTCTTGAACCCGTCCCTCTTTGAACACTGAGAATGAGGCTAAAAGCCTAAGTTGGGGGTGGTGTAAAAATGGAGATTGGTAAGGTTGTGCATTGAGTATCCACATGCCTCAAAGTATTTGCATTAAAATATTCAAGCTCCATAAGTAAAAAAAAAAAAAGAAAATAAAAAGAGATGAAAAAGTAAAAAATATCTTGAACCCGTCCCATAAAAAAAAATATTTTACATTATGAAAAAAAAATAATATTTTACATTATGGAGTTAGTCTTTACATATACATGTAAATATGTACATTATGGAGCCTTGAATAAAATTTGGGAGAGGTATGTAAAGTGGTTCTATATTGGGAACTAGATGCCAACGAGGCTATGTAAGTTAAAGAGAGTCAATATACAAAAGAATGAAACTTGTGAGTAGTGTTCAAGGAGGATGAAGTCACTTGTACCCAAATGCTTATCCAACCTTCCCTAAACCTACATTACAAGCTTAAAAAGTCCTTATGGGACCTCCAACTAAGCATTCTTGAATAAGCATTGAATTAAAATAAGGGAAAGCTTATGGTATGAGGTGTCGTAACACTTGAAGTTTCTTTGTGAGAGCGAGTGTTTTCGAAAACTTTGTCCCTTGTGTTTGTTGTAAATATAATGTTCTTTGTTGGGACTTTCTTTCTTGTGAGGGCGCATGAATTAGAAAAGACCGGTGAAATTGAGTAAAGTGAGCAATCATAGAGAACTAGTGTCTTTGAGTCACTTATTGAGGCTTATTTTTGTCACTTGATTGTTTTAGAACTCCCTTGCACATTGTTGAAGTTGATTTTCCTTAGGAGGGAGTTATTCGAGAAAAGATATACATACTTGAGCCTAATTGTTAGTATCAACCAAATCCATAAGTATGGTGTTTGAATGAGATAGGTTGGGGATGTGGTGATATGTTCATAATCGCAATGGCAATTGTTTTGTAAATGATGAAGCCTCATTTAAAGTTGTGGTTTTGATTTGCTTGAGGACAAGCAAAAGCTTAAGTTGGGGGTGTTGATGAGTGGCAATTTTACCACTCATTGTAGCCTCTTTTGCTTAGCTTTTTATGCCTTTTTAATATGAAATGAGGTTGCTTTTGGTGGTTATTGCTAGATTTTCAGGTAAATGATGCTAGTAGGTGATTTGGGCTGAAGTGACAAGGAATTGAGCTAAGAAGAGAAGAAAGATTTCAAAACTGTCAGGCATTTCGCTTCTGCGGAGTTTGATCGCAGAAGCGATCTCGCCTCTGCGAGATTTTGATCGCCTTTGCGAATAGTCGAAGAGCCAGCCAGTTCCGCTCCTGCGGAGATGAAGACGCAGAAGCGGTCACGCTTCTGCGAATGGAAGATCGCACCTACTGACAATTCCGCTTTTGCGTAATCTCATGCGTTTCAGCGATGTCGCTTCAGCGACCATATGTACGCTTCTGCGATGGCTTGACAGGAGGCCCAATTGTCGCTTCTGTGAGAAATTTCTGCTTTAGCGGAGTCGCACCTGCGTGGTATTTTCCGCAGGTGCGAATGTTGAGCATCAGACCTGGGCAGAATGGGCATTTCATGCGTTTTGACCCTAAATCAATTATATACTCGTCCAAACAGACATTGGAGGAGATATCTCTGAATCTCAAATCAATTTCTATAATCTTGAACATATTTTTACTCTTTGGCTTA
>JASVEL010000661.1:67500-70000 GCA_032618575.1 Nicotiana noctiflora
CCATGCTACGAGCCCGCACGAGTACTTGCCGGCGTGGATTGTGAACTTCGGGGACGTTGCACGGCCAAGCCATGCATGCCCCCTATGCCCACGCCCCATTCCGGCGTCCCCCATGCGTGCCCGCACTGCCTGGCAGCCGGCACCTTGAGGTGCCTTTCAACACCTCTGCCTCCCTTATATATACTTAAAAAAAAAACCCAAGTTTCACGAGTAGACATGTTTTGTCCAGAGAATCCTAATGGAGTTGTACAACACCAAATAGCACAAACCAAGGTACAACTTAGCTAATATATTCACAAATGACTTTTAAACATTGTAAATGATATTTTTTACAAAAAAAATATTTTTTTATTTTTATTTTTATTATAAAACGAAAAATACATGCAAAAATAGTAAAAGATAGGAAAATTATTATAAAAATAGGGAAAATAGTGGAAAAAATTTACATATAATATTTGCATATAAAAGAGTTCATTTTTTTCATAAAAGTGGGGGGAGGGGGGTTTCCGACCTAACCCGCAACAACCGATGGCAATCGGCAACTTAACAAGCTTCGCCCCGTGCACTTCGCCCCTTGTGGTGCTACTCACACGTTGCTTTGCCGTTTCATTGCCGAAAGCCATTTGCCCCCACGGGCGGGGGTGGACTTACATACATAACCCACAACAACCGATGGCAATCAGCAACAGTAAGCTTCGCCCCTTGCGGTGCTACTAGCATGTTGCTTTGCCGTTCCATTGCTAAAGGCCATCAACCGCCATGAGTGATGTAATGCCACACAACCCGCAACAACCAATGGCAATCGACAACTTAATAAGCTTCGCCCCGTGCACTTCGCCCCTTGCGGTGCTACTCGCACGTTGCTTTGCCGTTTCATTGCCGAAAGCCATTTGCCGCCACGGGCGGGGTGGACTTACATACATAACCCACAACAACCGATGGCCCCATACACTTCGCCCCTTACACTTCGCCCCTTGCGGTGCTACTAGCATGTTGCTTTGGCATTCCATTGCTAACGGCCATCAACCGCCATGAGTGATGTAATGCCACACAACCCACAACAACCGATGGCTATCTGCAAATTAATAAGCTTCGCCCTATGCACTTCGCCCCTTGCGGTGCTACTCGCGCGTTGCTTTGCCGTTTCACTGCCGAAAGCCATTTGCCGCCACGAGCGTTGCCGCCTCCCGATTTTGCCCGCAACATCCATTGGCAACCGGCACTTACTAAGCTTTGCCCCATGCGCACGACACCTTGAGGTGTTACTTGCACAATGCGCCACCTTTTGTTGCCAACGGTCAATGTTTGCCGCAAGCGGTGCGACCCCCAGGCATGCTACGAGCCCGCACGAGTACTTGCCGGCGTGGATTGTGAACTTCGGGGACGTTGCACGGCCAGGCCATGCATGCCCCCTATGCCCACGCCCCATTCCAGAGTCGCCCATGCGTGCCCGCACTGCCTGGCAGCCGGCACCTTGAGGTGCCTTTCAACACCTCTGCCCCCCTTATATATACTTAAAAAAAAAACCCAAGTTTCAAGAGTAGACATGTTTTGTCCAGAGAATCCTAATGGAGTTGTACAACACCAAATAGCACAAACCAAGGTACAACTTAGCTAATATATTAACAAATGACTTTTAAACATTGTAAATTATATTTTTTACAAAAAAAAATATTTTTTTATTTTTATTTTTATTAAAAAACGAAAAATACATGGAAAAATAGTAAAAAATAGGAAAATTATTATAGAAATAGGAACAATAGTGGAAATAATTTCAAATACATATAGTATTATAATATTACACATAAAAGTGTCATTATGTTTATATAAAATTAACAAAACAACTATTTAAAATTACAAAAAAGCAATAAAAAATAGATAAAAAATAAGTAAAATACACAATATTTTTGTAAAACCATATGGATGACCAACCACCATTAATCATGAGTAAATTCCATTCTCGCAACCGCTATAAGTGATTCCGACTTAATATCGCCGGCGCCAACCACCAAGCGTCCACCAACCGTCGCCGGTCGCTACCGCAAACCACCACTACTTTCCATCACCGCCACCAACGACCACTACCATCATTGCGTTTGACATGTTGCTAAGCATTTGGCTAGCACTAGACATTGAGCGGCGTGGAGCGGCGTGGAGACACGTCCTGACCCGTGCCATGGCCATGCACAAAACGTCCTGACCCGTGCCATGGCTGTGGCCAACCATGCACTGCCACGTCCGAACCCGTGCCATGGCCATGCACTGCCATGCCTTTGGAATAGGATTTGGCCTCTCGAGTGATGCCTTGTGCCATGCCATGCATTCTGACCCGTGCCATGGCCATGCACTGCCATGGCTTGCCACGTCCTGACCAATGCCATGGCCAAGGCTTGCCACGTCCTGACCCGTGCCATGGCCATGCATTGCCGTTCCGTTGCTAAAAGACTGCCCCGTGCCATGGCCATGCACTGCCATGGCCTGCCATGGCCATGCACTGCCA
>JASVEL010000661.1:80000-112500 GCA_032618575.1 Nicotiana noctiflora
GTGCTACTAGTATGTTGCTTTGTCGTTCTATTGCTAAAGGCCATCAACCGCCATGAGTGATGTGATTCCAGACACAACCCGCAACAACCAATGGCAATCAGCAACTTAGTAAAGCTTCGCAATATACACTTCACCACTTGCGGTGCACCTAGCTTATTGCTTTGCCGTTCCATTGCTAAAAGCCATTAGACGCCACGAGCGTTGTCGCCTCCCGATGTTAGACACAACCAGCAACAACCGATGGCAATCGGCAACTTAGTAAGCTTCGCCCCATGCACATCGCCCCTTTCGGTGCTACTTGCATGATGCTTTGCCGTTCCATTGCTAAAAGCCATCAGCGGCCGCGAGGGTTGTCGCCTCCCGATGTCTCCATCGGTTGATGCGCCCGCAACAATCGATGGCAATCGGCAACTTAGTAAGCTTTGCCCCATGCACATCGCCCCTTTTGGAGCTACTTGCATGATGCTTTGCCATTCCATTGCTAAAAGCCATCAGCCATCTCGAGCGGTGGGGGGGGGGGGGGTTTCCGACCTAACCCACAACAACCTGTGGCAATCACCAACTTAGTAAGCTTTGCCCCATACACTTCGCCCCTTGCGGTGCTACTAGCATGTTGCTTTGCCGTTCCATTGCTAAAGGCCATCAACCGCCATGAGTGATGTGATTTCAGACACAACCCGCAACAACCGATGGCAATCAGCAACTTAGTAAAGCTTCGCAATATACACTTCACCACTAGCGGTGCAACTAGCTTATTGCTTTGTCGTTCCATTGCTAAAAGCCATCAGACGCCGCGAGCGTTGTCGCCTCCCGATGTTAGACACAACCAAGCAACAACCGATGGCAATCGGCAACTTAGTAAGCTTCGCCCCATGCACATCGCCCCTTTCGGTGCTACTTGCATGATGCTTTGCCGTTCCATTGCTAAAAGCCATCAGCCGCCACGAGGGTTGTCGCCTCCCGATGTCTCCATCGGTTGTTGCGCCCGCAACAACCGATGGCAATCGGCAACTTAGTAAGCTTTGCCCCATGCACATCGCCCCTTTCGGTGCTACTTGCGTGATGCTTTGCAGTTCCATTGCTAAATGCCATCAGCCGTCACGGGCGGTGGGTGGACTTACATACATAACCCACAACAACCGATGGCAATCGGCAACTTAGTAAGCTTCGCCCCATATTCTTCGCCCCTTGCGGTGCTACTAGCATGTTGCTTTGCCGTTCTATTGCTAAAGGCCATCAACCGCCATGAGTGATGTGATTCCAGACACAACCCGCAACAACCAATGGCAATCAGCAACTTAGTAAAGCTTCGCAATATACACTTCACCACTTGCGGTGCACCTAGCTTATTGCTTTGCCGTTCCATTGCTAAAAGCCATCAGACGCCATGAGCGTTGTCGCCTCCTGATGTTAGACACAACCAGCAACAACCGATGGAAATCGGCAACTTAGTAAGCTTCACCCCAGGCACATCGCCCCTTTCGGTGCTACTTGCATGATGCTTTGCCGTTCCATTGCTAAAAGCCATCAGCCGCCGCGAGGGTTGTCGCCTCCCGATGTCTCCATCGGTTGTTGCGCCCTCAACAATCGATGACAATCGGCAACTTAGTAAGCTTCGCCCCATGCACATCGCCCCATTCGGAGCTACTTGCATGATGCTTTGCCATTCCATTGCTAAAAGCCATCAGCCATCTCGAGGGGGGGGGGGGGGGGGGGTTTCCGACCTAACCCACAACAACCTGTGGCAATCACCAACTTAGTAAGCTTTGCCCCATACACTTCGCCCCTTGCGGTGCTACTACCATGTTGCTTTGTCGTTCCATTGCTAAAGGCCATCAACCGCCATGAGTGATGTGATTCTAGACACAACCCGCAACAACCGATGGCAATCAGCAATTTAGTAAAGCTTCGCGATATACACTTCACCACTAGCGGTGCAACTAGCTTATTGCTTTGCCGTTCCATTGCTAAAAGCCATCAGACGCCGCGAGCGTTGTCGCCTCTCGGTTGTTGCGCCCGCAACAACCGATGGCAATCGGCAACTTAGTAAGCTTCGCCCCATGCACATCGCCCCTTTCGGTGCTACTTGCATGATGCTTTGCCGTTCCATTGCTAAAAGCCATCAGCCGCCACGAGGGTTGTCGCCTCCCGATGTCTCCATCGGTTGTTGCGCCCGCAACAACCGATGGCAATCGGCAACTTAGTAAGCTTTGCCCCATGCACATCGCCCCTTTCGGTGCTACTTGCGTGATGCTTTGCAGTTCCATTGCTAAATGCCATCAGCCATCACGGGCGGTGGGTGCACTTACATACATAACCCACAACAACCGATGGCAATCGGCAACTTAGTAAGCTTCGCCCCATACACTTTGCCCCTTGCGGTGCTACTAGCATGTTGCTTTGCCGTTCCATTGCTAAAGGCCATCAACTGCCATGAGTGATGTAATGCCACCCTAGACGTAACCAACAACAACCGATGGCAATCGGCAACTTAGTAAAGCTTCGCCCCATGCACATCGCCCCTTTCGGTGCTACTTGCACGATGCTTTGTCGTTCCATTGCTAAAAGCCATCAGCCGCCATGAGGGTTGTCGCCTCCCGATGTCTCCATCGGTTGTTGCGCCCGCAACAACCGATGGCAATCGGCAACTTAGTAAGCTTCACCCCATGCACATCGCCCCTTTCGTTGCTACTTGCTTGATGCTTTGCCGTTCCATTGCTAAATGCCACCAGCCGTCACGGGCGGTGGTGGACTTACATACATAACCCACAACAACCGATGGCAATCGGCAACTTAGTAAGCTTCACCCCATACACTTCGCCCCTTGCGGTGCTACTAGCATGTTGCTTTGTCGTTCCATTGCTAAAGGCCATCAACCGCCATGAACGATGTAATGCCACACAACTCGCAACAACCGATGGCAATCGGCAACTTAATAAGCTTCGCCGCATGCACATCGCCCCTTTCGGTGCTACTTGCACGATGCTTTGCCGTTCCATTGCTAAAAGCCATCAGCCGCCACGAGGGTTGTCGCCTCCCGATATCTCCATCGGTTGTTGCACCCGCAACAACCGATGGCAATCGGAAACTTAGTAAGCTTCGCCCCATGCACATCGCCCCTTTCGGTGCTACTTTCATGATGCTTTGCCGTTCCATTGCTAAATGCCATCAGCCGTCACGGGCGGTGGTGGACTTACATACGTAACCTACAACAACCGATGGCAATCAGCAACTTAGTAAGCTTCGCCCCATACACTTCGCCCCTTGCGGTGCTACTAGCATGTTGCTTTGCCGTTCCATTGCTAAAGGCCATCAACCGCCATGAACGATGTAATGCCACACTAGACGCAACCAGCAACAACAAATGGCAATCGACAACTTAGTAAGCTTCGCCCCATGCACATCGCCCCTTTCGGTGCTACTTGCATTATGCTTTGCCGTTCCATTGCTAAAAGCCATCAGCCGCCATGAGGGTTGTCGCCTCCCGATGTCTCCATCGGTTGTTGCGCCCGCAAGAACCGATGGCAATCGGCAACTTAGTAAGCTTTGCCCCATGCACATCGCCCCTTTCGGTGCTACTTGCGTGATGCTTTGCCGATCCATTGCTAAATGCCATCAGCCGTCACGGGCAGTGGTGGACTTATATACATAACCCACAACAACCGATGGCAATCAGCAACTTAGTAAGCTTCGCCCCATACAGATCGCCCCTTGTGGTGCTACTAGCATGTTGCTTTGCCGTTCCATTACTAAAGGCCATCAACCACCATGAACGATGTAATGCCACACTAGACGCAACCAGCAACAACCAATGGCAATCGACAACTTAGCAAGCTTCACCCCATGGACATCGCCCCTTTCGGTGCTACTTGCTTGATGCTTTGCCGTTCCATTGCTAAATGCCATCAGCCGTCACGGGCGGTGGTGGACTTACACACATAACCCACAACAACTGATAGCAATCAGCAACTTAGTAAGCTTCGCCCCATACACTTCGCCCCTTGCGGTGCTACTAGCATGTTGCTTTGCCGTTCCATTGCAAAAGGCGATCAACCGCCATGAATGATGTAATGCCACATTAGACGCAACCAGCAACAATCGATGGCAATTGACAACTTAGTAAGCTTCGCCCCATGCACATCGCCCCTTTCGGTGCTACTTGCACGATGCTTTGCCGTTCCATTGCTAAAAGCCATCAGCCGCCACGAGGGTTGTCGCCTCCCGATATCTCCATCGGTTGTTGCGCCCGCAACAACCGATGGCAATCGGCAACTTAGTAAGCTTCGCCCCATGCACATCGCCCCTTTCGGTGCTACTTGCATGATGCTTTACCGTTCCATTGCAAAATGCCATCAGCCGTCATGGGCGGTGGTGGACTTACATACATAACCCACAACAACCGATGGTAATCAGCAACTTAGTAAGCTTCGCCCCATACACTTTACCCCTTGCGGTGCTACTAGCATGTAGCTTTGCCGTTCCATTGCTAAAGGCCATCAACCGCCATGAACGATGTAATGCCACACTAGACGCAACCAGCAACAACCAATGGCAATCGACAACTTAGTAAGCTTCGCCCCATGCACATCGCCCCTTTCGGTGCTACTTGCATGATGCTTTGCCGTTCCATTGCTAAAAGCCGTCAGCCGCCACGAGCGTTGTCGCCTCCCGATTTTGCCCGCAACATCCATTGGCAACCGGCACTTACTAAGCTTTGCCCCATGCGCACGGCACCTTGAGGTGCTACTTGCATGATGCTTCACCTTTTGTTGCCAACGGTCAATGTTTGCCGCAAGCGGTGCGACCCCCAGGCATGCTACGAGCCCGCACGAGTACTTGCCGGCGTGGATTGTGAACTTCGGGGACGTTGCACGGCCAAGCCATGCATGCCCCCTATGCCCACGCCCCATTGTAGCGTCTCCCATGCATGCCCGCACTGCCTGGCAGCCGGCACCTTGAGGTGCCTTTCAACACCTCTGCCCCCCTTATATATACTTAAAAAAAAACACCCAAGTTTCTGGAGTAGACATGTTTTGTCCAGAGAATCCTAATGGAGTTGTACAACACCAAATAGCACAAACCAAGGTACAACTTATCTAATATATTCACAAATGACTTTTAAACATTGTAAATGATATTTTTTACAAAAATTATTTTTTTTATTTTTATTTTTATTATAAAACGAAAAATACATGGAAAAATAGTAAAAAATAGGAAAATTATTATAAAAATAGGGAAAATAGTGGAAAAAATTTCCATATAATATTTACACATAAAAGAGTTAGTTTTTTTCATAAAAGTGGGGGGAGGGGGTTTTCCGACCTAACCCAAAACAACCGATGGCATTCAGCAACTTAGTAAGCTTCGCCCCGTACACTTCGCCCCTTGCGGTGTGCTACTAGCATGTTGCTTTGCCGTTCCATTGCTAAAAGCCATCAGCCACCATGAGTGTTGTGATTCCAGACACAACCCGCAACAACCGATGGCAATCAATAACTTAGTAAGCTTCGCAACATGCACTTCACCCCTTGCGGTGCTACTAGCACATTGCTTTGCCGTTCTATTGCTAAAAGCCATCACAGCTGCCACGAGCTTTGTCGCCTCCCGATGTTAGACACAACCAACAACAACCGATGGCAATCGACAATTTAGTAAGCTTCGCCCCGTGCACTTCGCCCCTTGCGGTGCTACTCGCACGTTGCTTTGCCGTTTCATTGCCGAAAGCCATTTGCCGCCACGGGCGGGGGTGGACTTACATACATAACCCACAACAACCGATGGCAATCGGCAACTTAGTAAGCTTTGCCCCATACACTTCGCCCCTTGCGGTGCTACTAGCATGTTGCTTTGCCGTTCCATTGCTAAAGGCCATCAACCGCCATGAGTGATGTAATGCCACACAACCCGCAACAACCGATGGAAATAGGAAACCTAATAAGCTTCGCCCCGTGCACTTCGCCCCTTGCGGTGCTACTCGCACGTTGCTTTGCCGTTTCATTGCCAAAAGCTATTTGCCGCCACGGGCGGGGGTGGGCTTACATACATAACCCTCAACAACCAATGGCAATCGGCAACTTAGTAAGCTTCGCCCCATACACTTCGCCCCTTGCGGTGCTTCTAGCATGTTGCTTTGCCGTTCTATTGCTAAAGGCCATCAACCGCCATGAGTGATGTAATGCCACACAACCCGCAACAACCGATGACAATCGGCAACTTAATAAGCTTCGCCCGTGCACTTCGCCCCTTGCGGTGCTACTCGCACGTTGCTTTGCCGTTTCATTGCCGAAATCCATTTGCCGCCACGGGCGGGGGTGGACTTACATACATAACCTACAAAAACCAATGGCAATGAGCAACTTAGTAAGCTTTGCCACATACACTTCGCCCCTTGCGGTGCTACTAGCATGTTGCTTTGCCGTTCCATTGCTAAAGGCCATCAACCGCCATGAGTGATGTAATGCCACACAACCCGCAACAACCGATGGCAATCGGCAACTTAATAAGCTTCGCCCGTGCACTTCGCACCTTGCGGGGCTACTCGCACGTTGCTTTGCCGTTCCATTGCCGAAAGCCATTTGCCGCCAAGAGCGTTGTCGCCTCCCGATTTTGCCCGCAACATCCATTGGCAACCGGCACTTACTAAGCTTTGCCCCATGCGCACGACACCTTGAGGTGCTACTTGCATGATGCTCCACCTTTTGTTGCCAACGGTCAATGTTTGCCGCAAGCGGTGCGACCCCCAGGCATGCTACAAGCCTGCACAAGTACTTGTCGCCGTGGATTGTGAACTTCGGGGACGTTGCACGACCAAGCCATGCATGCCCCCTATGCCCATGCCCCATTCCAGCGTCCCCCATGCGTGCCCGCACTGCCTGGCAGCCGGTACCTTGAGGTGCCTTTCAACACCTCTGCCCCCCTTATATATACTTAAAAACAAAAACCCAAGTTTCAGGAGTAGACATGTTTTGTCCAGAGAATCCTAATGGAGTTGTACAACACCAAATAGCACAAACCAAGGTACAACTTAGCTAATATATTCACAAATGACTTTTAAACATTGCAAATGATATTTTTTACAAAACAAAATATTTTCTTATTTTTATTTGTATTATAAAACGAAAAATACATGGAAAAATAGTAAAAAATAGGAAAATTATTATAAAAATAGGGAAAATAGTGGAAACAATTTCCATATAATATTTACACATAAAAGAGTTCGTTTTTTTCATAAAAGAGGGGGGAGGGGGGTTTCTGACCTAACCCGCAACAACCGATGGTAATCGGCAACTTAACAAGCTTCGCCCTGTGCACTTCGCCTCTTAAGGTGCTACTCGCACGTTGCTTTGCCATTTCATTGCCGAAAGTCATTTGCCGCCACGGGCGGGGGTGGACTTACATACATAACCCACAACAACCGATGGCAATCGGCAACTTAGTAAGCTTCTCCCCATACACTTCGCCCCTTGCGGTGCTACTAGCATGTTGCTTTGCCGTTCCATTGCTAAAGGCCATCAACCGCCATAAGTGATGTAATGCCACACAACCCACAACAACCGATGGCAATCGGCAACTTAATAAGCTTCGCCCCGTGCACTTCGCCCCTTGCGGTGCTACTCGCACGTTGCTTTACCGTTTCATTGCCGAAAGCCATTTGCCGCCACGGGCGGGGGTGGACTTACATACATAACCCACAATAGCCGATGGCAATCGGCAACTTAGTAAGCTTCGCCTTGCTTTGCCGTTCCATTGCTAAAGGCCATCAACCGCCATGAGTGATGTAATGCCACAAAACCCGCAACAACCGATGGCAATCGGCAACTTCATAAGCTTCGCCCTGTGCACTTTGCCCCTTGCGGTGCTACTCGCACGTTGCTTTGCCGTTTCATTGCCGAAAGCCATTTGCCGCCACGAGCGTTGTCGCCTCCCGATTTTGCCCGCAACATCCATTGGCAACCAGCACTTACTAAGCTTTGCCCCATGCGCACGGCACCTTGAGGTGCTACTTGCATGATGCTCCACCTTTTGTTGCCAACGGTCAATGTTTGCCGCAAGCGGTGCGACCCCTAGGCATGCTACGAGCCCGCACGAGTACTTGCCGGCGTGGATTGTGAACTTCATAGACGTTGCACGGCAAAGCCATGCATGCCCCCTATGCCGACGCCCCATTCTAGTGAAACCATATGGATGACCAACCACCATTAATCAGTAGTAAATTCCATTGTCGCAATCGCTATAAGTGATTCCGACTTAAAATCGCCGGCGAAAACCACCAAGCATCCACCAACCGTCGCCGGTCGCTACCGCAAACCACCGCTACTTTCCATCACCGCCACCAACGACCACTACCATCATTGCGTTTGACATGTTGCTAAGCATTTGGCTAGCACTAGACATTGAGCGGCGTGGAGCGGCGTGGAGACACGTCCTGACCCGTGCCATGGCCATGCACAAAACGTCCTGACCCGTGCCATGGCCATGCACAAAACGTCCTGACCCGTGCCATGGCCGTGGCCAACCATGCACTGCCACGTCCGAACCCGTGCCATGGCCATGCACTGCCATGCATTTGGAATAGGATTTGGCCTCTCGAGCGATGCCTTGTGCCATGCCATGCATTCTGGCCCGTGCCATGGCCATGCACTGCCATGGCCAAGGCTTGCCACGTCCTGACCCGTGCCATGGCCATGCATTGCCGTTCCATTTCTAAAAGCCTACCCCGTGCCATGGCCATGCACTGCCATGGCCTGCCACGTCCTAACTCATGCCATGGCCATGCAGTGCCATGGCCTGCCACGTCCTGACTCGTGCCATGGACATGGCCAACCATGCACTGCCACGTCCGAACCCGTGCCATGGCCATGCACTGCCATGCCATGGGAATAGGATTTGGCCTCTCGAGCGATGCCTTGTGCCATGCCATGCCTTCTGACCTGTGCCATGGCCATGCACTACCATGGCCTGCCAGGTCCTGACCAGTGCCATGGCCAAGGCCTGCCATGTCCTGACCCGTGCCATGGCCATGCATTGCCGTTTCGTTGCTAAAAGCCTGCCCCGTGCCATGGCCATGCACTGCCATGGCCTGCCATGACCCGTGCCATGGCCACGCACTGCCATGGCCTGCCACGTCCTGACCCGTGCCATGGCCGTGGCCAACCATGCACTGCCATGGCCTGCCACGTCCTGACCCGTGCCATGGCCATGCATTACCGTTCCGTTGCTAAAAGCCTGCCCCGTGCCATGGCCATGCACTGCCATGGCCTGCCATGACCCGTGCCATGGCCACGCACTACCATGGCCTGCCACGTGTGAGCACGTGATTTTTGCCCTATACGAGAATTACTCCCAAAATGTCAAAAATAAAAGAGTTTTTGCGTTTGTTTGCACTATTTGTGGATTACATGTTCTTTTTCTTATTGTTTGCATTTGTGTGCCCATGTCTATTTGTTTAAATTAATAAACAAAAAATATAAATATACCAAATATGTTGCATTTATATTTGTAGGATTAGTTCCGTACTTAGAAATAGTTAAGTTTATTTTTTACGAAAATGAAAAAATCATAAATATGTATTTTTCGCATTTCTTGTCATTTTAATGTACAATTGTAGGATTTGGCATTTACTTATGTTAATTGTTAGTAAAAAATTAATTATATGTGTTACAAGTTAATCTGATTATATATATATATATATATATATATATATATAAAGTTTAGTTTAGGAAATAAAAAGATAAGGAAATCAGATTGGGCCAAATCCAGTCCAAAATACCAGCCCCAAAACCATTCCCTTACCCAGTCCAATTAATCCCATCTAGTTTGGCCTTTGGATTCTAGACCGTCGATTGTCATGATCCAACGGATCAGGATTAACGGCCCAAAATTACAGACCTGAGCCTCACAACGCGACCCGTTCCCAGTCAAGACCAACCCAGTCTCATAATAACACTACACGACGTCGTTTCGTTTAAGTAAAGAGATCCCGGTCGTTGATCGTAAATGATCCAACGATCAGGATTGAATTTCCTATTTCGTATATAAATTCAATCTCATACCCAGCCCCCCCCTTAGCCAGACCCCTACCTCCATCGTCTCTCTCAGAGACAAGCTAAGTCCCACCGCCTCCGCCGCACTCCGCCCTGCCGGAAATCGCCTCACGGCGGTTCCGGTAGGCCAATGGCTCCCAAATTTACACCGTTGAATCTCCCAAGCCCCCTCTACATGAATCCGTTAGTCGCTAGTCTCGAATGTTGCTCGAACGTCTCGAATATTCGTTCGAAGGTCACCGGAACTTGAACGTCTACCCCAAACCACCTCAAATTCACACCAGTCACTCCTCACGCCTCCCCCACACCCCTACTAACCCTGGTTTAGTTCGAATCTTACCCGAAATGTTAAAGCCCTAAATTCGAGCCCCAAGAACCCTAGTTTCGAAGAAGCCCAATTCTAGCGGGATTAGTCGTCAATTGAAGTCCAAGGGACTTTAGTCTAGGTGTTCTCAATCGAGAACATCTCGATTAAAGCCCATTTGGCTTCAATAGTTCCAAAACAAGTTCGAACTGGGTCGGCAGATTCTTTTGAGGTAATTCATTTCCCTTACGATTTCTATTTGCATTCCGTATTTGTATTTGTGTTTTAGTTTTAGAAAGTGTTTAGCATTCTTCTACTCTTCCTAATGGACCTTTTTATTCGGTCAATTCAATCTTCACCAGTTTGTTTGATTGTAATACTGTAATTGCTTCGTATGTCTGGTTTATTTAACGTCGTCGACAAATTAATTAGCTTGTATGTTTGCTCATTTCTTGTCCTGTCCGTATGCAATTCATTAGACTGTGATCTATTGTTTGTTTGATTCTGGATTAAGGGTTAATTGGATACAATTGGTAGGATTTAATTAATGTTAGTTGTTTAATAGCCTGCCCATAAGAGGGGCTAGTGGAACCTGCTGTACAGCAGGGTATCCCACTAGTCTCCTGCAATCAGCATTTTTAATGTTATAGTCCATACATGGACACTGAATATTGGGGAGTTCAGGGATCCTAATGGGTTGGACAGAGGTAGGGATGGGCGAGGGTTTTAGTTTAGTTTTCTGGCCATCCAGGGTTTAAGGGTTTAACTATAAGTATAGAGTGAGATAGATACAAAAGGAGGAGACCCTGGGAGAGATTTTGAAACACAAAGGGAGGGATACACTCACACAAATACACACAAATACACACGATACACACTGGACACACAGAAAGAAACAGAGAGAGTTCTAGGAAACTTAAGAGAATAGAATCTGAAAAAAACAGATTTCATAGAGAAAGGAGAAGGGATATACACATACACTGAGAGAGATCTGAAATTGGGGGATAGACATTTGGGTGGCATTCTGAAATAGAGAAGGAGAGATACACTTAAGAGCCTGTTGAGTTTAAGAAAAACAGAGACATACAGAGAGAGATAGGAAGGAAAATTTCCTAAGTGTGCTTGTTACTGTTTCATTGAGGGTTGGCCAGATTTTGTGTTGGTTCTTGCATCTATCCTTGTTTTGTTGTTGCTGTTGGTCGTGTACTGCTGCTGTTGGTTGTGTACTGTTGCGTTTGTTGTGTTTTGCTACTGCTGGTGGTTGTGTTTTGTTGCTGGTGGTTGTTGTGTTTTGCTGCTGCCTGCTGTTAGTTCTACTGCTGCTGCTGTTTGTTCTACTCCTGCTTGTTGTTATTTGGTTGCTGGAAGTTGATATTGCTACTGCTGCTTCCTCACCGCTTTCTTTTTCTTTTGCTCTTCAATATCCAGGTACATATCTCTATCAATGCAGTCATTGAAGTTGAAATAAAATGCTCATGGATTTATTTCAGTCAAAGGATGCCTATTGTATTTAGTTTATGTTAGTTGTTTATTTTCTTACTATATGAATGATGGATGCATATCTGTATAAATAAAACTGTCGAACTGTGGACTGTTTTGATTTTGTATTTAGTTTATGTTAGCTCATGAGTTGTTCAGTAATAGGTTCAGTCAATTGGGATATGTTAAGGCAATAAAATTGAAGGAAAAGTCATGAATTAGTTTGTTTTTTTTTCTGCTGCAATTGATTAATATATATTGTAATCCACTCAGTGTAATTCTTACATTTTTAGGAAAACTGTTTATCATTAAAATGAGGTTTCAGCATCATATGTAATAGATCAATGTTATAATTAGTAACATGTCATTAATAAACTAGATTAAATCACGTTAATCTGCTATAAAATTGAATATGAATTAAATTAGGATAAGTTAGTTTAAATTGATAATTGATATCTTTTATTTTGAATAATTCAACTACTGCGTTAGTTTAAATAGTTGTACATTTGACATTATAAAATTTTCTTAATTTAATCGATTTGCACGAGTCATTGACAAACATCAAGGTAGCTAAAATGAGAAGTTCAATATAAGACTTAACCAAATAATGCTTAAACAACAATTAGTCACTAGGTTTCACTCTCATTTATGATTAGAGATGAAACATGTATGAAATGTAGTACTCTAGGATCGACCTTCAAATAAAAAGTGAGATGAGCCTCGTTAGAAAACAAATGCACAGGGCCCTCAATTAATTATTAAAGTACTTAGACTCGGAAGGACCGTTTTTAGCGAATATCACGGTCTTTCCCGAAGTTAACAACACGATAGACTCTTTAGGCACGACTTTATTAAAATTACTTTCCTAAATACGGGTGCGCATTTATGTGACCCAAATCTTACTCTCGGCGAAATTGAAATACATTAAAGTCACAGACGTACCGGTTGCGGTGTGACTCGAAATGTGTTTTCGTGACGTCGCAATTCTTCTAAAATTAAAAGCGGAACATTAAAAGCACATAGTTAAAAATATAAAGAAATCAGATAAAAACAAAAATAGTAGTTGAGCGACCGTGCTAAAATCACGGAATTCGGGAGTGCCTAACACCTTCTCCCGGGTTAACAGAATTCCTTATCCAGGTTTCTAGTTTCGCAGACTGTAATACGGAGTCATAAATTTCCTCGGTTCGGGATTAACCGGTGACTTGGGACACCATTATTTTTCCAAGTGGCGACTCTAAAAAATTAAATAAATTGATCCCGTTCCGACTGTCCTTTAAGTGGAAAAACTCCTTCACTGATCATTATTATACCCCTTCTCGGGGCGTAATATTAAACAGTGGTATGTTACCTTATGTGCGGAAAAAGGAGGTGTGACAGCTCTGGCGACTCTGCTGGGGACTATCACCCAGAACTTCGGTTCAGGGTTTAAGAATTCGAGCTCAGTTAAATTGCTGTTTTTGTCTATATCTGATTTTATTATATGTTTAGTTAATGTGCTATATGTTTACCGCTTTGATACTATCTGGACTGTATATACAAACTGCTATATGTTTACCGATTTGATATTACGTGAACTGTCTATATAAACTGTGCCGAAAACCCTTCACTTCTCACCCCCGGGGATGTGCTCACTGGTTGAGACTCCTTATTCTGTTAGTGTCATACCCCGAAATAATAAAGAGGCTCGGAAAGTTTCTAAGCCGGCTGGCCTTTTGGTTCCCGGAAAGGAGCTCCTTCCTTAGCCCGAGTTGTCCGCTTGGGTACACAGTCTATATCATGTACCGAGGTTTTGAACTTAGAATAACATAACTGCATACCGGATCCCTAGTAGGAAACGCTTATTTGCATCACGTTGCATTTGACTTAGGAGACTCAACACAGGGGTTGGGTCCGTCTAGGACAGGCAACCTGAAATGAAAAGACCATCCTGCTATACCATGTTTGTTTTAAGCATTTATTCGAACTTGCATGCTGACCGGCTTTTAAATACTGAAGAAAAACGAAAAACAAAAGGAAACAGTATGGGGAAATAGATATTTTTCAGAAAATACAAAAATGTGTTTTACCAACAAATCAATAATTTAGTTTGCTAATAAAAGACGACGGAAGGTTGACTTTGCCTACAAAATGGTTTTCTTAAGAAAATGTGTTTTCTTTGTCGGTCAATAAAAGAAAAAATAGTTTGTTTTGACGGACCGAACTACGCGGGTTTGATTCTCACCGGATGTGGGATACGTAGGCAACCCCTGTCGGGTCCAACTTGCCCTTTTTCAAAAATACCAAAGTTTAAAATTTTGAAAAAATAGTCCAATCATTGCCAGCCAAAATGATCTTTTTCTTTAAATAAATGTGCAGGATGAGCAGGATTCGAAATGAACCCTTTTCACTCATGACTAAAATCCCGGTACAAATACGACTATGGTGGGATGATCTAGGCGAAGAAGGGCAGGATGAAGTTAAGAAATATTTGAAAGGTCTCACAGGTCTGCTTGAAATAAAGCCTCGAGGGGACATCATAAGAGCATTAGTCACATATTGGGACTCCGCGCACAATGTCTTTCACTTCTCGGACTTCGAGCTCACCCCAACATTGGAGGAGATGACCGGATACATTGGAAACACTGATATACCATTGGGGCATCAATATCTAATCGCTCCCAGGGTTGTCGCCATACACCGGTTTTTAGACTCACTGAAGATAGCCAGAACGGTACGTAACCCGGATCTAGCACAAGGGTTTTGTACTTTAAGCTTCATCTATCAAAGGTACGGTCATGTGGGAGGTTTTGACAAGCCAGAGAATAAGTTATGCATCAAGGGTAATCGCCAGAAATGGGAGGAGCACAGACGAATTGCCTTCATGATAGCTTTCTTAGGACTTACGGTATTCCCGAGAAAAAACGGGAATATTGATATAAAGATAGCCGGAATTGTCAGTACTTTGCTTGACCAAAGCGAAAGTACTCTTGCTCCCATGATACTATCAGACATATATCGAGCTCTCACAGCCTGCAAAGCCGGAGGAGATTTTTTCGAAGGCTGTAATTTACTGCTACAAATGTGGATGATCGAGCACCCGTGTCGCCGCACCCAATTCTTGAGATATGGGTTGGTTGAGAAAACTTGCATAAGCGAATTCTATACAAGGATTGATAGGACCGTCCTACCTGAAGGAACCTTGGCGTGGAGGGCGTACTTTCAGGCTCTCAGCGCAAGTCAAATACAATGGACACTGGGTTGGTTACAAATAGACAGAATCGTGTACATGCCAGCGGCTAGGTCCCACTTTCTCTTAATGGGACTTAAGAGCATTTAACCTTATGCGCCCCATCGGGTTTTAAGACAGCTTGGGAGGTGCCAGATAATACCCAAAGACGAAGACCTGAGTACCCAGGATTATTGAAATTGGCCCTGACGGCCAATTCCCGGAAGCGAGGGTCCGCCAAATCTGGAGCAAATGTCAATATCTAGAGGCAAACACTTGTGTGCGGGATCGAGCTAGAGGAGAGGTTGTACCCGGATATCTAACTTGGTACAAAGGAGAAACATCGGGTGAAAGGCCAGCCAAAAGACCTCACCTCAGGGAATTTGCTGAAGCGTCACAAGAATAATGGGACTGGTTAGCCAAGGAAGAGGTTTACAGAACAATGATTGGCAAGATAGAGCAACAGGTCCAAGATCTCCAGTTTGAAAAGGATATGCAAGTTGCCGCCGACGAAGGAGATAAAAAGAAGTTGGCACAAGAAAATGACTTTTTGAGAGCTCAAATCCAGCAAATGAAAAGGGATGCTGACAGACAGTTGAGGAGTCGATCGGACGAAAAATTGATAAAGGGTTTAAAAAACCAAGTTGCCGATGTCCAAAGAGAATTGGAAGAGTCGAAGACCCAAACAATGAGGATCCGTGCCAGCTGGAGAAAGGAGGCACATCAACAGGCACTTCACCTACAACGGGTGGAAGAAGAGTACGCTGAGATCATCACTAATCTAAGGGAAGCAAATGTTATCCTTAGGGAGCGGGTTTTAAAGCAAGCCCGGGATGCCAGAGCAGACCTCGACCGTTGTCACAATTTGATGGGCCGACTGCAAGAACAAGTGGATAGGCTCTTAGACCAAGTCACCAACAATGCTCGAAGATTGGGGGCGAAGAACCAGCAGATAGAACAGCTACTCAGATAAAGGGACATGATCAAGGACGGAATTGGAGAAATCGGGCATTATGTCACCATGAAATGCTTAGCTTGTGAACAAATGCCCCGCACCGCCCTTTTTGCTTCAGTTATGGACTACGTTCATCAGATCATGAGAGAGTTAAGGGAACTACACAGGGACCTCACACCAAGGCCCGCGGCAAGGCCGAAAGATGCCTCGCGGGCCCCCAGGAATTTAAGAGCATTAGACTTTTGATTAAAAATGTATTTTCGAAATTTTGACTCAAGTTGGTTCGCATTTTAGTCTAGAGTCAAGCATTTCTCTTATTTTGTTGATTATTGCAAGACAGGTTTTGTAACCATAAGAGTTTTGATATAAGAATTTCGGAATTTCGCCACAATTTTGTTACCAGAACTACGCTCGGTCTGATTCACGCGGGGACGTGATACGTAGGCAATCCACATAAGATTCGACCACCACTAGAAAGAAAGGAAAAGAACATGAAGGTTAATAACAATAAGGTTTTTAATTGAAAAAGGGAAAAAGAGAAAAAAAAAAGAGAAGAAAAGAAGCTGGAATGACGCATGTGATGAGTACATATAGAAAGGGTTATTTGGTTAGGTGCATTGCATCCAACGTGCTATAACATATCTGTTAAACTCAGTAAGCTAACAAGTTTGTTGCATTCCAGGAAAGTTTAGCAGTTGGTTTGACATAATCTCCTGGCCAGCCACCATTACCGTACTAGATCTAAAAGGCCAATTCCAGCAAGCATGTCTAGTTCCGGTAAAAGCCTCGAGGAAGAGAAATCAGAGATACAGATCATGAAAGAAGAGGTAGATCGGTTGAAACAGCAGATAACAGAGATGCACCTAGCCTGGGCTAGGGGACAGTCTTCACCAAACCTCCCTACTCTCGCATCAGCTCCAGAATATCCACCCCTTGATCCTTTGACAAGCGCCCCACTCTATCCATACTATCAAGGGGAAAACCCTTATGCCACCCAAGTTCCACCAACCAAACAAAATCCTTCTCCGGTCACCCCTGTTTTTGTGGCACCCCCACCTGCTACCCTACAAAAGTCGTCCGGTGAGCCGCATGTTCAAATCCATGACAATTCTTACTATCCTCCCGAGCCTACCTTTAGGGCTCTCGAACCGCATCCACACACCCCTCACTGGGATAACCCGGCAGAACCGGAAAAGCACTTCCAAAGTTCGGAACATGAGGAAGTTATTAGAAAAGTTAAAAGCTTGGAGCAGTCCTTCAGGAATATGCACGGTTTGGGCAACCAGGTCAGTGTCGCTTACAAGGATCTGTGTCCATTCCCAGATGTCCAGTTGCCAGCCGGGTTCAAAATGCCCAAGTTTGACTTATACGAGGGGCATGGTGATCCAGTAGCCCATCTTCGAGGGTTTTGTAGTAAAATGCGAGGAGCCGGAGGACGAGACGAGATTCTGATAGCTTACTTCGGTCAGAGTTTGGGGGGATCCGCACTAGAGTGGTACACTAGGCAGGATCCCAGCAGATGGTTTACATGGGATGATTTGGCTCAAGCATTCATTGGCCAATTCCAGTACAATATTGAAATAGTCCCAGACCGCTAATCATTGCTAAAAATAGAGAAGAAACCCGCCGAAAGTTTCAGAGAATTTGGCTTCCGCTGGAGGGAACAGGCAGCAAGGGTAGATCCGCCTATGAGAGAGAATGGGATGGTGGATTACTTCCTGCAGACACTGGAGCCAACCTATTTCGGACATCTGGTGACGTCCGTGGGTAAGTCATTCACCGAGGTGATAAAGATGGGGGCTATGATCGAGGAAGGCTTGAAAGCCAACAAGATCATGAGCTATTCAGCGTTGAAAGCCACCACTCAAGCTATCCAAAGTGGTATCGGAGGAGTGCTTGGGAAAAAGAGGAACAAAGAAGTCACGGCAGTCGAGTCCGGAACATGGTTCAAAAAAAGAGGCCCCGCACCCCAAGTATAACCCGCCACAACCTCACCACCAAAATTACTTCCACAATCCATATAACCACCCGCAACACTACTATCCAACACCCGATCCCCATTTTACTGTCCATCACGCACAGTCATATGCCACCCCTCCCGTCCATGCACCATGGCATGCACCAAATCCGCAAAATAATTATCCACCCCCAAGAGCATATAGAAATACCACGGGCGCGAGTTTTCGTCCGAACCAAGCATTCAAGAGCGACAGGGCGCCGAGGCCAAAGACTTTTACTCCCTTGGGAGAGTCTTACACCAGTTTGTTCCACCGATTGAAGCAAGTAGGGTTGCTAAATCCGGTCGAGGCTAAGCTACCAAACCCTCTTCCAAAGAATCCGGATCATTCAATAAATTGTGCATACTGCTCAGGATGTCCAGGGCACGACACAGAAAAGTGTTGGCGGTTGAAAACAGCCATCCAGGAACTCATCGACACTCGCCGAATTGAGGTCCAGACTCCAGCGGAGCCCAACATCAACCAAAACCCACTTCCAACTCATCATGAGACCAACATGATCGAGTTGGTACGGGTAGAAGAGGGAAAGGAGAAAACCTCTCAGACTATAATGATGATCAAGTCTAGTGGGGTAAGAATGAAAAAGTGGCCAAGCCTTGATGAGTCAATCATCTGCAAGAAGGACGTACAAGGGGGATTGGAAGCAGAAAAGGGAAGTGTGAACAAAGCGCCCATGAGGCCAGAGGGAGAAAAAATAGTTGTACCATGGGCAGCAACCAGACCCGTTTTAACTGTAGCGGGTGTTCGAGTGGATCCTTTCATCATCAAGCCAGTAATACAGTTGCCAATAGCTGATAGCAAAGTTATTCCATGGAATTATGATCGGGTCACGACAACCTACAAAGGAAAAGAAGTTAAAGAAGAAGTCTGCGAAACGCAAGGGTTGACCCGTTCAGGGAGATGTTTTGCCCCTGCAGAATTGAGGAAGACCACTCCGGCAACACTGAAAAAGCCGGTAACTGACGAAGAGGCAGAAGAATTCCTGAAAAAGATGAAGCTACATGATTATTCAGTCTTAGAACAGCTGAAGAAAACCCCTGCGCAAATCTCATTGCTGTCCTTGCTGATACATTCTGAAGAACACCAGCAAGCTTTGATGAAAGTTTTGAATGAGGCCCACGTACCTGATAAAATCTCAGTGAGTCATTTGGAGAAGATCACCAATAGGATCTTCGAAGAGAATCGGATCACCTTCACGGATGACGAGTTGCCTGAGGAAGGCACCGGGCACAACAGGGCTTTATATCTTACGGTGAAGTGTGAGGAGTCGGTGGTCAGCAAAGTCCTGGTCGACAATGGGTCCAGTGCGAACATTTGTCCTCTCTCTACACTACACAAGTTGAAAGTGGATATCGGCAGGATACGCAAGAACAACATATGTGTCCGAGGGTTTGATGGAGGAGGCAAGGCATCGGTCGGGGACATAGTGTTAATCTTGACAATCGGACCGGTGGAGTTCACCATGGAATTCCAGGTGCTGGACATGGTAGTTTCATATAACCTTCTGATAGGGCGACCATGGATCCATGCCGCAAAAGCAGTTCCATCCAACCTACACCAACTAGTCAAGTTTGAGTGGGACCAACAGGAGATCGTAGTCCATGGAGAGAATGATCTACAACCGGGCACCATCGTCCCCTTTGTTGAGACAGAAGAGGATGTTGGGCCATGGGTATACCAGATCTGCGATGTGGTATCCGCCAACCGAGTTCCGGAAGGGGAATGCATTCCCAATGACAGAATAATTACCGCAGACGTCATGGTGGCTCATGAAATGCTGAGAAACGGTTTCGTACCCGGCAAAGGTTTAGGTGCATCTCTGCAAGGAATCATACAACCGGTATCTGTGGTCGAAAATGTGGGAATCTTCGGCTTGGGATTCAAGCCAACATCAGAGGAAATCCAGCGAGCCAAGAGGAATAAGCAGAAGACATGGGTGCTCCCGAAGCATGTTTTGCGCCTTTCCCGATCTTTTATCAGGTCTGGAGTAAGAGGACATCCGACGACAAAGGTTCCTAGTCCTATGGTTAGGCCAGACGAAGAGTTCTTAAGAAAATTTGAGGACCTATTCGCAGATGTATGCATGCTAGAGGATGGCGAAGGATCCAGCCATGCCGATATACAGTTTGTGGGATCGAAAGCAAAGTTGAATAATTGGAAGGCTACTCCTCTCCCTGTCCGGAAGGAGTCTTGGTAGTTTGTTTTAGATTGTTTTCTTTCGAAATTCTATGTTGGGATTGTCCCCGAAGTAAAATCCGTTTGTTTCAGTTCGTTTTGATTTAAGTTCGCAAGTTTGTTTTTCCTTGTACTATTCCCATTAATGAAATTTTGTTCCTTTCGTTTCTAATTTTGTTTATTTTCCTTCTTTTTACTTTTTTGAGCAGCTTTCTTTCAACTAATCTTAATGATATGGCGTGCTTAAAGATTAATCAACCCAGTCTAGAAAGTCAATCGGGTTTGGAAATAATAACGCATGAAATAAGAGGTGACGAGAGTGAATCGGAATACGGCGATGATGAAGCCGTCGAAGAAATGGGTGAAAAATTAAGTCACTTCGAGGAAAAACCCAAACGAAATTTAAATGATACTGAGGCTGTTAACCTGGGGGACACATATGATGTCAAAGAAACCAGAATAAGTGTCCATATTGAACCCAACCTGAGAGAAGAATTTATCAAAACACTCATGGAGTTTAAAGACATTTTCGCATGGTCAAACAACGACATGCCATGACTCAGCACTGACCTAGTGGTCCACAAATTACCTACAGACCTGGCATGTCCGCCCGTCAAACAAAAACTAGAAATTTAAGACGGAGATGAGTGTAAAGATCAAGGAGGAAGTAACCAAGCAATTGCAGGCGAAAGTCATTCGTGTCACTCGATACCCTGAATGGTTGGCTAACGTAGTACCGGTGCCAAAGAAAGACGGAAAGATCAGAGTATGCGTGGACTACCACAATCTCAACAAGGCAAGTCCTAAGGATAATTTCCCGCTTCCCAATATCCATATCCCGATTGATAATTGCGCTGGACGTGAAATCGGATCCTTTATGGACTGTTATGCGGGATATCATCAGATCTTGATGGATGAAGAGGACGCAGAAAAGACGGCTTTTATCACACCGTGGGGGACTTATTGCTACCGGGTGATGTCGTTCGGTTTGAAGAACGTAGGGGCAACATACATGAGGGCGATGACTACGGTATTCCATGACATGATACACAAGGAAATTGAAGTGTACGTGGATGATGTGATCATAAAATCTAGACGTCAAGAAGACCACGTTGCCGACCTCGGGAAGTTCTTTCAAAGACTTCGAAGATATGATATCAAGCTCAATCCGGCCAAATGCGCATTCGGAGTTCCATCAGGAAAGTTGCTAGGATTCATCGTCAACCGACGGGGCATTGAGTTGGACCCATCCAAAATCAAGTCCATCCAGGAGTTACCCCCGCCAAGGAATAAAACAGAGGTAATGAGTTTGTTGGGAAGGTTAAATTACATCAGTAGGTTTATTGCTCGGCTTACAGCAACCTGTGAGCCCATATTCCGTCTGTTGAAGAAAGACGCTGCGATAGAATGGACGACAGAATGTCAGGAAGCGTTTGACCAAATCAAAGGGTATCTGTCAAACCCACCCGTACTAGTTTCGCCCGAACCGGGTAGACCCCTGATTCTCTATCTAACGGTCTTGGAGAATTCGTTCGGCTGTGTGCTGGGGCAGCACGATCTTACTGGCAGAAAGGAACGGGCCATTTACTACCTCAGTAAGAAATTCACGGTCCACGAGGTTAAGTACACTCATTTGGAAAAGACATGTTGCGCTTTGACTTGGGTAGCCCAAAAGTTGAAACATTATTTGTCCTCTTACACCACGTACCTCATTTCGCGTTTGGATCCGTTGAAGTATATTTTCCAGAAACCTATGCCGACAGGGAGGTTAGCAAAATGGCAAATATTACTTACAGAGTTCGACATCATATATGTGACAAGGACGGCTATGAAAGCTCAAGCCCTAGCCGATCACTTAGTTGAGAATCGTGTTGATGACGGATACGAACCTTTGAGGACGTATTTTCCAGACGAAGAAGTACTGCAAATTGATGTGTTGGAGTTAACCGAGGATTCAGGGTGGAAGCTTTTCTTCGACGGAGCGGCGAACGCAAAAGGAGTCGGAATAGGGGATGTGCTTATCTCTGAAATGGGACATCATTATCCTGTTACTGCTCAACTGCGTTTTCATTGTACCAACAATATGGCTGAATACGAGGCATGCATCTTAGGGTTACGATTAGCGGTAGACATGGATGTACAGGACGTCTTGGTCTTGGGAGACTCGGACCTTCTAGTACATCAGATTCAGGGAGAATGGGAAACCAGAGATTTGAAGCTTATCTCGTATCGTCAATGTTTGCATGATCTGACCAAACGTTTCCGATTAGTAGAATTCAGGCATATCCCAAGGATGCATAATGAGGTTGCCGATGCTCTGGCTACTTTGGCGTCAATGCTACATCACCCGGACAAGGTTCGTGTTGATCCATTACATATTCGGATCCGGAATCAGCATGCTTATTGGAATATGATAGAGGAAGAGATGAATGGCGAGCCATGGTTTCATGACGTCAAAGAATACCTCAGGTTAGCAATATACCCAAAGCAGGCAACTGGAGATCAAAAAAGAGCTATTCGGCGATTGGCGAACGGATTTTTCCTTAGTGGAGGGGTGCTGTACAAAAGAACCCTAGATTTGGGATTGTTGAGATGTATAGATGCGAGTCAAGTCACAACAGTGATGATAGATATACACTCCGGCATTTGTGGGCCACACATGAGCGGATATGTATTGGCAAAGAAGATTCTTCGAGCAGGATATTACTGGCTCACTATGGAGCGTGATTGTATAAGTTTCGTGCGAAGATGCCATCAGTGTCAGATACACGGAGATTTGATTCATTCTCCGCCAACCGAGTTGCATACAATGTCAGCACCATGGCCGTTTGTTGCATGGGGTATGGATGTTATTGGACCTATAGAACCCGCGGCTTCCAATGGTCATAGGTTCATTCTGGTAACGATCGATTATTTTACCAAGTGGGTGGAGGCCAAAACCTTCAAATCAGTGACCAAGAAGGCGGTGGTGGACTTCGTACATTCCCACATCATCTGCAGGTTTGGAATTCCAAAGATAATCATCACAGATAACGGTGCCAATCTTAACAGCGGATTGATGAAGGAGGTCCGCCAACAGTTCAAGATTACACACCGAAATTCCACACCATATCATCCCAAAGCAAATGGTGCGGTTGAGGCAGGAAACAAGAATATAAAGAAGATATTGAGGAAGATGGTAGAAGGGTCTAGGCAATGGCATGAAAAGTTACCATTCGCACTGTTAGGTTATCGCACTACCGTCCGGACTTCGGTAGGTGCAACTCCTTACTTGTTGGTGTACGGGACTGAAGCAGTAATACCAGCAGAAGTTGAAATTCCATCCCTCCGAATTGTCGCTGAAGCCTGAGATTGACGATGATGAGTGGGTCAAAACCCGATTGGAGCAATTGAGCTTGATCGATGAAAAGAGATTGACAGCAGTATGTCATGGCCAATTGTATCAAAAGTGAATGGCGAGAGCATATAACAAGAAGGTACGTCCCAGGAAATTTGAAGTGGGACAACATGTGCTGAAGAGACTTTTACCACATCAGGCCGAAGCGAAAGGCAAGTTCGCTCCAAATTGGCAGGGGACCATTTGTTGTGACTAGAGTATTATCCAACGGTGCTCTATGTCTAAATGATATCGAAGGAAGGTGCACCGATATGACTATCAATTCCGACGCAGTCAAGAGATATTACGTGTAATTCTTTAATGTATTTGTCAACGTTTAGTTTCGTTTGTGTGTATTTGGCATTTTTCGGAGAATGAAATGACAGAGGCAATTTTTCTACTACCTAAACACTTTAACCCTTGTTTTCCCCTTTGAGCCTTAATTATTCTTTCGTATACCCTCTTTTGGAATCCTCAAGGAAGATGTATAACAAAATAGTAAAAGAAACAAAGAAAAAAAAACAAGAGAAAGTGAACTACGTTCGACCTGATTCCTCAAGAAGGATACGTAGGCGCCACACGGCTCGGTCATAATAAAATAAGAATCAAAGATTCCCCAAGCAACAAAACTGGGGCAGAAGACATGTTTCGTTTGAAGATAGTGTGGATTTCGAAAGTTGTAATGAGCTACCCGTTGAGGTTAAATCCCTTTTCTCTAGCCTCGTACACTAAAACCGCATTAATGACCAAAAAGACCTCTCGATCAGTATTTGAGAAATGCCAAGCCACGCAAATGAAAGCCAAGAAGGACACTCCGATCCTCGACTGAGTCCAGGATTCTCAAGCTAAAAAAATGGATAGCCATTTAGAGGGAGTTTCGTGGATAATACCCCAGCCTGGAAAGAAAGCAAAATGAGAGAGTCTTAACGGTGAAAACCCTCGCGGGCACCTTAAGGAGAAGTAAGATAAGAGAAATAAAATGAGAGAGTCTTATGGTGAAAACCTTTACAGGCACCCTAAAGCGACGGGAGGTCGAGAGAAATGAGAGAATCTCATTAGTGAAAACCCTTTGAAGGGCACTACGAGGTGACAAGGCGAGATGGTTACCAGGTGTCCGCATGAGACAAGGTTGGGACATTCGTTTGCTTCTAGCAAAACGCGGCCATCAGAAAGTGATTGACATAAATAGACTGGATAGATTAATCTCAAAGGCGCGTCATAACCATTGAATCAGTTACACATTCAGATATGTTTTCCCAGTTTTGAGTTCAGAAAAGTTTTCCCTTTCTTTTGTCATTCGCGGTCAGCATTCTTTATCTATTATCTTTCTCTTCTTTTATTTTCGAAAATTGACTTTTCAAAGCTTACTACCAAGTCTCCCAAAGCGGTACAATGAAGATGAATAGGTGTGGAACGAGGCAATAAGGCAAAAGTCGTTCTGATATTAAGGTTGGAACGATAGGTTGATTGCAAGGTTCACGGGAATTATGGAGTATGATGGACACATATTACACTTCCAGAAGATGATTTCTCACAACAGATCATCGACTAAAAGTGTCGGACCAAACCGAAGGTTGGAATAAAAGGAGAGATGAGAGACCATCTGTGGAAAGAGCACCATCCCCAGCAAGTGTCAACGTCGTCCCCCAAAAGTTCGAGGGAGGCCAAACAGTTGAAAGAGGAAAAGAAAATGGCCCCCAACAAGAGTGGCACGACCACTCACTGCGTTTTGAAACTAACAATTTTTATTTGATTTAAAGCAGGAAAAGAGGGTTCGTCGGCGGAAAAGCATGCCGCGTAGAAGGTCATCAAACTGGGGCAGAAAATTTTCTCCCATTGCGAAAATTTTCTTGAAAACAAATACCCGGTGGATAAGGATAGAAGACAACACGAGATTTCGGGAAATACCAGTTCTGAGCAGAATAGTTTTGAGAGAGGCCAGACAACACGAGGGGGTGATCTTTGAGCCTGGTATCATCCCCAGCAGTTGTTGGGAAAATGAAACACTAACTTCGAGATTCCCCCAGCAGCATCATCCCCAGCAGGTGAGTAAATAGTTCCGAAGATATCTCTAGCAGCCAAAGGAAAAGTAACACGACCCCGTGGGAAAGAAATTCCTAGATAAGGTAATTCAGAAGAAAAGGGTGGCCCAAGAGACGATGCAGGAAGAAGAAATTGGTACAGGAAACAAAGGAAGGCGATAAGGATGGGATGAAATTAGTGAGTTGTAGTTGAAGTCAGGGAGCCCGCCTGAAGAATGGAGTGGCGATTTAGTTTTGAAGTTGTAGTTGAAGTCAGGGAGCCCGCCTGGAGAATGGAGTGGCGATTTATTTTGAAGTTGTAGTTGAAGTCAGGGAGCCCGCCTGAAGAATGGAGTGGCGATTTATTTTGAAGTTGTAGTTGAAGTCAGGGAGCCCGCCTGAAGAATGGAGTGGCGATTTATTTTGAAGTTGTAGTTGAAGTCGGGGAGCCCGCCCGAAGAATGGAGTGGCGATTTTATTTTGAAGTTATAGTTGAAGTCAGGGAGCCCGCCTGAAGAATGGAGTGGCGATTTATTTTTAAGTTGTAGTTGAAGTCGGGGAGCCCGCCTGAAGAATGGAGTGGCGATTTATTTCTGAAGTTGTAGTTGAAGTCAGGGAGCCCGCCTGAAGAATGGAGTGGAGATTTATTTTGAAGTTGTAGTGGAAGTCAGGGAGCCCGCCCTGAAGAATGGAGTGGCGATTTATTTTGAAGTTGTAGTGGAAGTCGGGGAGCCCGCCTGAAGAATGGAGTGGCGATTTATTTTTGAATTTGGTTGAGGTCAGGGAGCCCGCCTGAAGAATGGAGTGGCGATTTATTTTGAAGTTGTAGTTGAAGTCGGGGAGCCCGCCCGAAGAATGGAGTGGCGATTTATTTTGAAATTGTAGTTGAAGTCAGGGAGCCCGCCTGAAGAATGGAGTGGCGATTTATTTGTGAAGTCGTAGTTGAAGTCGGGGAGCCCGCCTGAAGAATGGAGTGGCGAATTATTTTGAAGTTGTAGTTGAAGTCGGGGAGCCCGCCGGAAGAATGGAGTGGCGATTTATTTTGAAGTTGTAGTTGAAGTCAAGGAGCCCGCCTGAAGAATGGAGTGGCGATTTAGTTTCGAAGTTGTAGTTGAAGTCGGGGAGCCCGCCCGAAGAATGGAGTGGCGATTTATTTTGAAATTGTAGTTGAAGTCGGGGAGCCCGCCTGAAGAATGGAGTGGCGATTTAGTTTTAAAGTTGTTGTTGAAGTCAGGGAGCCCGCCTGAAGAATGGAGTGGTGATTTATTTTGAAGTTGTAGTTGAAGTCAGGGAGCCCGCCCGAAGAATGGAGTGGCCATTTATTTTGAAGTTGTAGTGGAAGTCAGGGAGCCCGCCCGAAGAACGGATTGGCGATTTATTTGTGAAGTCGTAGTTGAAGTCAGGGAGCCCGCCTGAAGAATGGTGTGGCGATTTATTTTTGAATTTGGTTGAGGAAAGCGTTTGAGTGTAACGGAAATCCCCAGCATGAATCCAAGTTCATAATCAAAAGGAAGGCAACAAGGATCAGAAAGATGGGTTCAGACTTCGAAGGAGAATAGTTCGAAGATCACAAAGAAGGGACCAATGGTCGGAGTTCGGCAATCAAGATGGGCCGAGATAACAATTGTCAGAGGAGAAGAAGCATGTGAAGAAACATCAGAGCCAGCAGGATGGCAAGAAACATGACAAGATCAAGTTAAAAAGAATAGATAAGAATTTGCAATACTGTAACTTAGGCTAGCTTCTTATTTTTGTTTAGCACGGTGTAATAAGGAGATCAGTTAAGCAGTGGCAACAGCAGCAGCAGTAACAGCAAGATCACAGCAGTCATGGTAGTCCCAGCTACCAAAACTTCCCGAACTACATTGACCCGATTCCCTTTTAGCCAGGGATATGTAGGAGACCTTTTGAAGCAAGGTTCGGTCAAACTTTTCCAAAAAATGCTTCATACGGAGTGCTTGAACGGGCAAAAAATCGCTCGTATCCGCTCACTTATCTTTGCACGAAAACTCTTCATGCTTCCGCGCAAAGAGGGGCAGCTGTGAGCACATGATTTTTGCCCTATACGAGAATTACTCCCAAAATGTCAAAAATAAAAGAGTTTTTGCGTTTGTTTGCACTATTTGTGGATTACATGTTCTTTTTCTTATTGTTTGCATTTGTGTGCCCATGTCTATTTGTTTAAGTTAATAAACAAAAAATATATATATACCAAATATGTTGCATTTATATTTGTAGGATTAGTTCCGTACTTAGAAATAGTTAAGTTTATTTTTTACGAAAATGAAAAAATCATAAAAATGTATTTTTCGCATTTCTTGTCATTTTAATGTACAATTGTAGGATTTGGCATTTACTTATGTTAATTTTTAGTAAAAAATTAATTATATGTGTTACAAGTTAATCTGCATATATATATATATATATATATATATATATATAAATATATATATATATATATATATATATATATATAAAGTTTAGTTTAGGAAATAAAAAGATAAGGAAATCAGATTGGGCCAAATCCAGTCCAAAATACCAGGCCCAAAACCATACCCTTACCCAGTCCAATTAATCCCATCTCGTTTGGCCTTTGGATGATCTAGACCGTCGGTTGTCATGATCCAACGGATCAGGATTAACGGCCCAAAATTACAGACCTGAGCCTCACAACCCGACCCGTTCCCAGTCAAGACCGACCCAGTCTCATAATAACACTACACGACGTCGTTTCGTTTAAGTAAAGAGATCCTGGTCGTTGATCGTAAATGATCCAATGATCAGGATTGAATTTCCTATTTCGTATATAAATTCAATCTCATACCCAGCCCCCCCCCTTAGCCAGACCCCTACCTCCATCGTCTCTCTCAGAGACAAGCTAAGTCCCACCGCCTCCGCCGCACTCCGCCTGCCGGAAATCGCCTCACGGCGGTTCCGGCAGGCCAATGGCTCCCAAATATACACCGTAGAATCTCCCAGGCCCCCTCTACATGAATCCGTTAGTCGTTAGTCTCGAATGTTGCTCGAACGTCTCGAATATTCGTTCGAAGGTCGCCGGAACTTGAACGTCTACCCCAAACCACCTCAAATTAACACCAGTCACTCCTCACACCTCCCCCACACCCCTACTAACCCTGGTTTAGTTCGAATCTTACCCGAAATGTTAAAGCCCTAAATTCGAGCCCCAAGAACCCTAGTTTCGACGAAGCCCCATTCTAGCCGGATTAGTCGTCAATTGAAGTCCTGGGGAATTTAGTCTGGGTGTTCTCAATCGAGAACATCTCGATTAAAGCCCATTTGGCTTCAATATTTCCAAACCAAGTTCGAACTGGTTTGGCAAATTCTTTTGAGGTAATTCATTTCCCTTACGATTTCTGTTTGCATTCCGTATTTGTATTTGGGTTTTAGTTTTAGAAAGTGTTTAGCATTCTTCTACTCTTCCCAATGGACCTTTTTATTCGGTCAATTCAATCTTCACCAGTTTGTTTGATTGTAATACTGTAATTGCTTCGTATGTCTGGTTTATTTAACGTCGTCGACAAATTAATTAGCTTGTATGTTTGCTCATTTCTTGTCCTGTCCGTATGCAATTCATTAGACTGTGATCTATTGTTTGTTTGATTCTGGATTAAGGGTTAATTGGATACAATTGGTAGGATTTAATTAATGTTAGTTGTTTAATAGCCTGCCCATAAGAGGGGCTAGTGGAACCTGCTGTACAGCAGGGTATCCCACTAGTCTCCTGCAATCAGCATTTTTAATGTTATAGTCCATACATGGACACTGAATAGTGGGGAGTTCAGGGAGCCTAATGGGTTGGACAGAGGTAGGGATGGGCAAGGGTTTTAGTTTAGTTTTCTGGCCATCCAGGGTTTAAGGGTTTAGCTATAAGTATAGAGTGAGATAGATACAAAAGGAGGAGACCCTGGGAGAGATTTTGAAACACAAAGGGAGGGATACACTCACACAAATACACACAAATACACACGATACACACTGGACACACAAAAAGAAACAGAGAGAGTTCTAGGAAACTTAAGAGAATAGAATTTGAAAAAAACAGATTTCATAGAGAAAGGAGAGGGGATATACACATACACTAAGAGAGATCTGAAATTGGGGGATACACATTTGGGTGGCATTCTGAAATAGAGAAGGAGAGATACACTTAAGAGCCTGTTAAGTTTAAGAAAAACAGAGACATACAGAGAGAGATAGGAAGGAAAATTTCCTAAGTGTGCTTGTTACTGTTTCATTGAGGGTTGGCCAGATTTTGTGTTGGTTCTTGCATCTATCCCTGTTTTGTTGTTGCTGTTGGTCGTGTACTGCTGCTGTTGGTTGCGTACTGTTGCGTTTGTTGTGTTTTGCTACTGCTGGTGGTTGTGTTTTGTTGCTGGTGGTTGTTGTGTTTTGCTGCTGCCTGTTGTTAGTTCTACTGCTGTTGCTGTTTGTTCTACTCCTGCTTGTTGTTATTTGGTTGCTGGAAGTTGATATTGCTGCTGCTGCTTCCTCACTGCTTTCTTGTTCTTTTGCTCTTCAATATCCAGGTACATATCTCTATCAATGCAGTCATTGAAGTTGAAATAAAATGCTCATGGATTTATTTCAGTCAAAGGATGCCTATTGTATTTAGTTTATGTTAGTTGTTTATTTTCTTACTATATGAATGATGGATGCATATCTGTATAAATAAAACTGTCGAACTGTGGACTGTTATGATTTTGTATTTAGTTTATATTAGCTCATGAGTTGTTGAGTAATAGGTTCAGTCAATTGGGATCTGTTAAGGCAATAAAATTGAAGGAAAAGTCATGAATTAGTTTGTTTTTTTTTCTGCTGCAATTGATTAATATATATTGTAATCCACTCAGTTTAATTCTTACATTTTTAGGAAAACTGTTTATCATTAAAATGAGGTTTCAGCATCATATGTAATAGATCAATATTATAATTAGTAACATGTCATTAATAAACTAGATTAAATCACGTTAATCTGCTATCAAATTGAATATGAATTAAATTAGGATAAGTTAGTTTAAAATGATAATTGATATCTTTTATTTGAATAATTCAACTACACCGCGTTAGTGTAAATAGTTGTACATTTGACATTATAAAATTTTCTTAATTTAATCGATTTGCACGAGTCATTGACAAAAATCAAGGTAGCTAAAATGAGAAGTTCAATATAAGACTTAACCAAATAATGCTTAAACAACAATTAGTCACTAGGTTTCACTCTCATTTATGATTAGAGATGAAACATGTATGAAATGTAGTACTCTAGGATCGACCTTCTAATAAAAAGTGAGATGAGCCTCGTTAGAGAACAAATGCACAGGGCCCTCAATTAATTATTAAAGTACTTAGACTCGGAAGGACCGTTTTTAGCGAATATCACGGTCTTTCCCGAAGTTAAAAACACGATAGACTCTTTAGGCATGACTTTAATAAAATTACTTTCCTAAATACGGGTGCGCATTTATGTGACCCAAATCTTACTCTCCGCGAAATTGAAATACATTAAAGTCACAAGCGTACCGGTTGCGGTGTGACTCGAAATGTGTTTTTGTGGCGTCGCAATTCTTGTAAAATTAAAAGCGGAACATTAAAAGCACATAGTTAAAAATATAAAGAAAACAGATAAAAACAAAAATAGCAGTTGAGCGACTGTGCTAAAACCACGGAATTTGGGAGTGCCTAACACCTTCTCCCGGGTTAACAGAATTCCTTATCCAGGATTCTAGTTTCGCAGACTGTAATACAGAGTCATAAATTTCCTCGGTTCGGGATTAACCGGTGACTTGGGACACCATTATTTTTCCAAGTGGTGACTCTAAAAGATTAAATAAATTGATCCCGTTTCGACTGTCCTTCAAGTGGAAAAACTCCTTCACTGATCATTATTATACCCCTTCTCGGGGCGTAATATTAAACAGTGGTACATTACCTTATGTGCGGGAAAAGGAGGTGTGACACCACGTCCTGACCCGTGCGATGGCCGTGGCCAACCATGCACTGCCATGGCCTGCCACGTCCTGATCAGTGCCATGGCCAAGGCCTGCCACGTCCTGACCCATGCCATGGCCATGCATTGTCGTTCCGTTGCTAAAAGCCTGCCCCGTGCCATGGCCATGCACTACCATGGCCTGCCACGTCCTGACCCGTGCCATGGCCGTGGCCAACCATGCACTGCCACGTCCGAACGCGTGCCATGGCCATGCACTGCCATGCCTTTGGAATAGGATTTGGCCTCTCAAGCGATGCCTTGAGCCATGCCATGCCTTCTGACCCGTGCCATGGCCATGCACTGCCATGGCCTGCCACGTCCTGACCAGTGCCATGGCCAAGGCCTGCCACGTCCTGACCAGTGCCATGGCCAAGGCCTGCTAAAAGCCTGCCCCGTGCCATGGCCATGCACTGCCATGGCTTTCCATGACCCGTGCCATGGCCATGCACTGCCATGGCCTGCCACGTCCTGACCCGTGCCATGGCCGTGGCCAACCATGCACTGCCATGGCCTGCTACGTCCTGACCAGTGCCATGGCGAAGGCCTGCCACGTCTTGACCCGTGCCATGGCCATGCATTGTCGTTCCGTTGCTAAAGGCCTGCCCCGTGCCATGGCCATGCACTTCCATGGCATGCCACGTCCCGACCCGTGCCATGGCCATGGCCAACCATGCACCGCCACGTCCGAACCTGTGCCATGGCCATGCACCGCCATGCCTTTGGAATAGGATTTGGCCTCTCGAGTGATGCCTTGTGCCATGCCATGCCTTCTAACCCATGCCATGGCCATGCACTGTCATAACCTATCAGGGCCTGCCACGTCCTGACCAGTGCCACGACCAAGGCCTGCCACGTCCTGACCAGTGCCATGGCCAAGGCCTGCTAAAAGCCTGCCCCGTGCCATGGCCATG
>JASVEL010000661.1:120000-127500 GCA_032618575.1 Nicotiana noctiflora
TGAGGTGCTACTTGCACATTGCTTTGCCGTTCCATTGCTAAAAGCCTTCAGCCGCCACGAGCGTTGCCACCTCCCGATGTTAGACACAACCACCAGCAACAACCGATGGCAATCGACAACTTAGTAAGCTTCGCCCCATGCACATCGCCCCTTTCGGTGCTACTTGCACGATGCTTTGCCGTTCCATTGCTAAAAGCCATCAGCCGTTATGAGCATTGTCGCCTCGCGATGTTTTGCCAGACACAACCCGCAATAACCGATGGCAATCGGCAACTTAGTAAGCTTCGCTCCATACACTTCGCCCCTTGCGGTGCTACTAGCATGTTGTTTTGCCGTTCCATTGCTAAAAGCCATCAGCCGCCACAAGCGTTGTCGCCTCCCGATGTTAGACCTAACCCACAACAACCGATGGCAATCGGCAACTTAGTAAGCTCCGCCACATACACTTCACCCCTTGCGGTGCTACTAGAATGTTGCTTTTCCGTTCCATTGCTAAAAGCCATCAGCCGCCATGAGTGATGTTTTGCCAGACACAACCAGCAACAACCGATGGCAATCGGCAACTTAGTAAGCTTCGCCCCATACACTTTCGGTGCTACTTGCATGATGCTTTGCCGTTCCATTGCTAAAAGCCATCAGCCGCCATGAGGGTTGTCGCTTCGCGATGTCTCCATCGGTTGTTGAGCCCGCAAAAATCGATGGCAATCGGCAACTTAGTAAGCTTCGCCCCATGCACATCGCCCCTTTCGGTGCTACTTGCATGATGCTTTTCCGTTCCATTGCTAAAAGCCATCAGCCGTCTCGAGCGGTGGGGGGAAGGGATGTAATGCCAACCTAACCCACAACAACCTGTGGCAATCGGCAACTTAGTAAGCTTCGCCCCATACACTTCGCCCCTTGCGGTGCTACTAGCATGTTGCTTTGCCGTTCCATTGCTAAAGGCCATCAACCGCCATGAGTGATGTGATTCCAGCCACAACCCGCTTCAACCGATGGAAATCAGCAACTTAGTAACGCAATATACACTTCACCACTTGCGGTGCAGCTAGCTTATTGATTTGCCGTTCCATTGCTAAAAGCCATCAGACGCCACGAGCGTTGTCGCCTCCCGATGTTAGACACAACCAGCAACAACCGATGGCAATCAGCAACTTAGTAAGCTTCGCCCCATGCACATCGCCCCTTTCGGTGCTACTTGCATGATGCTTTGCTGTTCCATTTCTAAAAGCCATCAGCCACCACGAGGGCTGGGGTGGACTTACATACATAACCCACAGTTGTTGCGCCCGCAACAACCGATGGCAATCGGCAACTTAGTAAGATTCACCCCATGCACATCGCCCCTTTCGGTGCTACTTGCGTGATGCTTTGCCGTTCCATTGCTAAATGCCATCAGCCGTCACGGGTGGTTGGTGGACTTACATACATAACCCACAACAACCGATGGCAATCGGCAACTTAGTAAGCTTCGCCTCATACACTTCGCCCTTTGCGGTGCTGCTAGCATGTTGCTTTGCCGTTCCATTGCTAAAGGCCATCAACTGCCATGAGTGATGTAATGCCACCCTAGACGCAACCAGCAACAACCGATGGCAATCAGCAACTTAGTAAAGCTTCGCCCCATGCACATCGCCCCTTTCGGTGCTACTTGCACGATGCTTTGCCGTTCCATTGCTAAAAGCCATCAGCCGCCACGAGGGTTGTCGCCTCCCGATGTCTCTATCGGTTGTTGCGCCCGCAATAACCGATGGAAATCGGCAACTTAGTAAGCTTCGCCCCATGCACATCGCCCCTTTTGGTGCTTCTTGCTTGATGGTTTGCCGTTCCATTGCTAAATTCTATCAGCCATCACGGGCGGTGGTGGACTTACATACATAACCCACAACAACCGATGGCAATCGGCAACTTAGTAAGCTTCGCCCCATACACTTTGCCCCTTGCGGTGCTACTAGCATGTTGCTTTGCCGTTCCATTGCTAAAGGCCATCAACCGCCATGAATGATGTAATGCCACACTCGACGCAACCAGCAACAACCGATGGCAATCGACAACTTAGTATGCTTCGCCCCATGCACATCGCCCCTTTCGGTGCTACTTGCACGATGCTTTGCCGTTCCATTGCTAAAAGCCATCAGCCGCCACGAGGGTTGTCGCCTCCCGATGTCTCCATCGGTTGTTGCGACCGCAACAACCCATGGCAATCGGCAACTTAGTAAGCTTCGCCCCATGCACATCGACCCTTTCGGTGCTACTTGCATGATGCTTTGCCGTTCCATTGCTAAATGCCATCAGCCGTCACGAGCGGTGGTGGACGTACATACATAACCCACAACAACCGATGGCAATCGGCAACTTAGTAAGCTTCGCCCCATACACTTCGCCCCTTGTGGTGCTACTAGCATGTTGCTTTGCCGTTCCATTGCTAAAGGCCATCAACCGCCATGAACGATGTAATGCCACACTAGACGCAACCAGCAACACCCAATGGAAATCGACAACTTAGTAAGCTTCGCCCAATGCACATCGCCCCTTTCGGTGCTACTTGCATGATGCTTTGCCGTTCCATTGCTAAAAGCAATCAGCCGCCACGAGGGTTGTCGCCTCCCGATGTCTCCATCGGTTGTTGCACCCGCAACAACCGATGGCAATCGGCAACTTAGTAAGCTTCGCCTCATGCACATCGCCCCTTTCGGTGCTACTTGCATGATGCTTTGCCGTTCCATTGCTAAATGCCATCAGCCGTCACGGGCGGTGGTGGACTTACATACATAACCCACAACAACCTATGGCAATCGGAAACTTAGTAAGCTTCGCCCCATACACTTTGCCCCTTACGGTGCTACTAGCATGTTGCTTTGCCGTTCCATTGCTAAAGGCCATCAACCGCCATGAACGATGTAATGCCACACAACCCACAACAACAAATGGCAATCAACAACTTAATAAGCTTCGCCGCATGCACTTCGCCCCTTGCGGGGCTACTCGCACGTTGCTTTGCCGTTCCATTGCCGAAAGCCATTTGCCGCCACGAGCGTTGTCGCCTCCCGATTTTGCCCGCAACATCCATTGGCAACCGGCACTTACTAAGCTTTGCCCCATGCACACGGCACCTTGAGGTGCTACTTGCATGATGCTCCACCTTTTGTTGCCAAAGGTCAATGTTTGCCGCAAGCGATGCGACCCCCAGGCATGCTACGAGCCCGCACGAGTACTTGTCGGCGTGGATTGTGAACTTCGGGGACGTTGCACGGCCAAGCCATGCATGCCCCCTATGCCCACGCCCCATTCCAGCATCCCCCATGCGTGCCCGCACTGCCTGGCAGCCGGCACCTTGAGGTTCCTTTCAACACCTCTGCCACCCCTTATATACTCTTAAAAAAAAAACCCAAGTTTCAGGAGTAGACATGTTTTGTCCGGAGAATCCTAATGGAGTTGTACAACACCAAATAGCACAAACCAAGGTACAACTTAGCTAATATATTCACAAATGACTTTTAAACATTGAAAATGATATTTTTTAAAAAAATAAATATTTTTTTATTTTTATTTTTATTATAAAACGAAAAATACATGGAAAAATAGTAAAAAATAGGAAAATTATTATAAAAACAGGGAAAATAGTGGAAAAAATTTCCGTATAATATTTACACATAAAAGAGTTAGTTTGTTTCATAAAAGTGGGGTGAGGGGGGTTTCCGACCTAACCCAAAACAACCGATGGCATTTGGCAACTTAGTAAGCTTCGCCCCATACACTTCGTCCCTTGCGGTGTGCTACTAGCATGTTGCTTTGCCGTTCCATTTCTATAAGCCATCAACCGCCATGAGTGTTGTGATTCCAGACACAACCCGCAACAACCGATGGCAATCAACAACTTAGTAAGCTTCGCAACATGCACTTCACCCTTGCGGTGCTACTAGCACATTGCTTTGCCGTTCCATTGCTAAAAGCCATCACAGCTGCCACGAGCTTTGTCGCCTCCCGATGTTAGACACAACCAACAACAACCGATGGCAATCGGCAACTTAGTAAGCTTCGCCCCGTGCACTTCGCCCCTTGCGGTGCTACTCGCACGTTGCTTTGCCGTTTCATTGCCGAAAGCCATTTGCCGCCACGGGCGGGGGTGGACTTACATACATAACCCACAACAAACGATGGCAATCGGCAACTTAGTAAGCTTCGCCCCATACACTTCTCCCTTGCGGTGCTACTAGCATGTTGCTTTGCCGTTCCATTGCTAAAGGCCATCAACCGCCATGAGTGATGTAATGCCACACAACCCGCAACAACCGAAGGCAATCGGCAACTTAATAAGCTTCGCCCCGTGCACTTCGCCCCTTGCGGTGCTACTCGCACGTTGCTTTGCCGTTTCATTGCCGAAAGCCATTTGCCGCCACGGGCGGGGGTGGACTTACATACATAACCCACAACAACCAATGGCAATCGGCAACTTAGTAAGCTTCGCCCATACACTTCGCCCCTTGCGGTGCTACTAGCATGTTGCTTTGCCGTTCCATTGCTAAAGGCCATCAACCTCCATGAGTGATGTAATGCCACACAACCCGCAACAACCGATGACAATCGGCAACTTAATAAGCTTCGCCTCGTGCACTTTGCCCCTTGCGATGCTACTCGCACGTTGCTTTGCCGTTTCATTGCCGAAAGCCATTTTCCGCCACGAGCGGGGGTGGACTTACATACATAACCCACAACAACCGATGGCAATCGGCAACTTAGTAAGCTTCGCCACATACACTTCGCCCCTTGCGGTGCTACTAGCATGTTGCTTTGCCGTTCCATTGCTAAAGGTCATCAACAGCCATGAGTGATGTAATGCCACACAACCCGCAACAACCGGCAACTTAATAAGCTTCGCCCCGTGCACTTCGCCCCTTGCGGGGCTACTCGCACGTTTCTTTGCCGTTCCATTGCCGAAAGCCATTTGCCGCCACGAGCATTGTCGCCTCCCGATTTTGCCCGCAGCATCCATTGGCAACCGGCACTTACTAAGCTTTGCCCCATGCGCACGGCACCTTGAGGTGCTACTTGCATGATGCTCCACCTTTTGTTGCCAACGGTCGATGTTTGCCGCAAGCGGTGCGACCCCCATGCATGCTACGAGCCCGCACGAGTACTTGCCGGCGTGGATTGTGAACTTCGGGGATGTTGCACGGCCAAGCCATGCATGCCCCCTATGCCCACGCCCCATTCCAGCGTCCCCCGTGCGTGCCCGCACTGCCTGGCAGCCGGCACCTTGAGGTGCCTTTCAACACCTCTGCCCCCCTTATATATACTTAAAAAAAAACCCAAGTTTCAGGAGTAGACATGTTTTGTCCAGAGAATCCTAATGGAGTTGTACAACACCAAATAGCACAAACCAAGGTACAACTTAGCTAATATATTCACAAATGACTTTTAAACATTGTAAATGATATTTTTTACAAAAAAAATATTTTTTTATTTTTATTTTTATTATAAAACGAAAAATACATGGAAAAATAGTAAAAAATAGGAAAATTATTATAAAAATAGGGAAAATAGTGGAAAAAATTTCCATATAATATTTACACTTAAAAGAGTTCGTTTGTTTCATAAAATTGGGGGGAGGGGGGTTTCCGACCTAACCCGCAATAACCGATGGCAATCGACAACTTAACAAGCTTCGCCCCGTGCACTTTGCCCCTTGCGGTGCTACTCGAACGTTGCTTTGCCGTTTCATTTCCGAAAGCCATTTTGCGCCACGGGCGGGGGTGGACTTACATACATAACCCACAACAACCGATGGCAATCGGCAACTTAGTAAGATTCGCCCCATACACTTTGCCCCTTGCGGTGCTACTAGCATGTTGCTTTGTCGTTCCATTGCTAAAGGCCATCAACCGCCATGAGTGATGTAATTCCACACAACCCGCAACAACCGATGGCAATCGGCAACTTAATAAGCTTCGCCCCGTGCACTTCGCCCCTTGCGGTGCTACTCGCACGTTGCTTTGCCGTTTCATTGCCGAAAGCCATTTGCCGCCACGGGCGGGGGTGGACTTACATACATAACCCACAATAACCGATGGAAATCGGCAACTTAGTAAGCTTCGCCCCATACACTTTGCCCCTTGCGGTGCTACTAGCATGTTGCTTTGCCGTTCCATTGCTAAAGGCCATCAACCGCCATGAGTGATGTAATGCCATACAACCCGCAACAACCAATGGCAATCGGCAACTTAATAAGTTTCGCCCCGTGCACTTCGCCCCTTGCGGTGCTACTCGCACGTTGCTTTGCCGTTTCATTGCCGAAAGCCATTTGCCGCCACGAGCGTTGTCGCCTCCCGATTTTGCCCGCAACATCCATTGGCAACCGGCACTTACTAAGCTTTGCCCCATGCGCACGGCACCTTGAGGTGCTACTTGCATGATGCTCCACCTTTTGTTGCCAACGGTCAATGTTTGCCGCAAGCGGTGCGACCCCCATGCATGCTACGAGCCCGCACGAGTACTTGCCGGCGTGGATTGTGAACTTCGGGGACGTTGCACGGCCAAGCCATGCATGCCCCCAATGCCCACGCCCCATTCCAGCGTCCCCATGCGTGCCCGTACTTCCTGGCAGCCGGCACCTTGAGGTGCCTTTCAACACCTCTGCCCCCCTTATATATACTTAAAAAAAAAACCCAAGTTTTAGGAGTAGACATGTTTTGTCCAGAGAATCCTAATGGAGTTGTACAATACCAAATAGCACAAAACAAGGTACAACTTAGCTAATATATTAACAAATGACTTTTAAACATTGTAAATGATATTTTTTACAAAAAAAATATTTTTTTATTTTTATTTTTATTAAAAAACGAAAAATACGTGGAAAAATAGTAAAAAATAGGGAAATTATTATAAAAATAGGAACAATAGTGGAAATAATTTCCAATACATCTAGTAATATAATATTACACATAAAAGTGTAATTATGTTTATAAAAAATTAACATAACAACTATTTAAAATTACAAAAAAGCAATAAAAAATAGATAAAAAATAGGTAAAATACATAATATTTTTGTAAAACCATATGGATGACAAACCCCATTAATCATGAGTAAATTCCATTGTCGCAACCGCTATAAGTGATTCCAGACTTAAAATCGCCGGCGCCAACCACCAAGCATCCACCAACTGTCGTCGGTCGCTACCGCAAACCACCGCTACTTTCCATCACCGCCACCAACGACCACTACCATCATTGCGTTTGACATGTTGCTAAGCATTTGGCTAGCACTAGACATTCAGCGGCGTGGAGCGGCGTGGAGACACGTCCTGACCCGTGCCATGGCCATGCACAAAACGTCCTGACCCGTGCCATGGCCGTGGCCAACCATGCACTGCCACGTCCGTACCTGTGCCACGGCCATGCACTGCCATTCCTTTGGAATCGGATTTGGTCTCTCAAGCGATGCCTTGTGCCATGCCATGCATTCTGACCCGTGCCATGGCCATGCACTGCCATGGCCTGCCACGT
>JASVEL010000661.1:137500-150000 GCA_032618575.1 Nicotiana noctiflora
AGCGTTGTCGCCTCCCGATGTTAGACCTAACCCACAACAACCGATGGCAATCGACAACTTAGTAAACTCCGCCACATACACTTTGCCCCTTGCAGTGGTACTAGCATGTTGCTTTGCCATTCCATTGCTAAAAGCCATAAGCCGCCATGAGTGATGTTATGCCAGACACAACCCACAACAACCGATGGCAATCGGCAACTTAGTGAGCTTCGCCCCATACACTTTGCCCCTTGCGGTGCTACTAGCGTGTTGCTTTGCCATTCCATTGCTAAAAGCCATCAGCCGCAATGAGCTTTGTCGCCTCCTGATGTTAGACCTAACCCACAACAACCGATGGCAATCGACAACTTAGTAAGCTCCACCCCATACACTTCGCCCCTTGCGGTGCTACTAGCATGTTGCTTTGCCGTTCCATTGCTAAAAGCCATCAGCCGCCATGAGTGATGTTATGCCAGACACAACCCGCAAAAACATATGGCAATCGGCAACTTAGTAAGCTTCGCCCCATAGACTTTGCCCCTTGGGGTGCTACTAGCATGTTGCTTTGCTGTTCCATTGCTAAAGGCCATCAACCGCCATGAGTGATCTGATTCCAGACACAACCCGCAACAACCGATGGAAATCGGCAACTTAGTAAAGCTTCGCAATATACACTTCACCACTTGCGATGCAACTAGCTCATTGCTTTGCCGTTCCATTGCCAAAAGCCATCAGCCGCCACGAGCTTTGTCGCCTCCCGATGTTAGACACAACCAGCAACAACCGATGGCAATCAGCAACATAGTAAGCTTCGCCCCATGCACATCGCCCCTTTCGGTGCTACTTGCACGATGCTTTGCCGTTCCATTGCTAAAAGCCATCAGCCGTCTCGAGCGGTGGGGGGAAGGGGGGTTTCCGACCTAACCCACAACAACCGATGGCAATCGGCAACTTAGTAAGCTTCGCCCCATACACTTCGCCCCTTGCGGTGCTACTAGCATGTTGCTTTGCCGTTCCATTGCTAAAGGCCATCAACCGCCATGAGTGATGTGATTCCAGACACAACCCGCAACAACCAATGGCAATCAACAACTTAGTAAAGCTTCGCAATATACACTTCACCACTTGCGGTGCATCTAGCTTATTGCTTTGCCGTTCCATTGCTAAAAGCCATCAGACGCCACGAGCGTTGTCGCCTCCCGATATTAGACACAACCAGCAACAACCGATGGCAATCGACAACTTAGTAAGCTTCGCCCCATGTACATCGCCCCTTTCGGTGCTACTTGCATGATGCTTTGCCGTTCCATTGCTAAAAGCCATCAGCCACCACGAGGGTTGTCGCCTCCCGATGTCTCCATCGGTTGTTGCTCCCGCAACAATCGATGGAAATCGGCAACTTAGTAATCTTTGCCCCATGCACATCACCCTTTCGGTGCTACTTGCATGATGATTTGTCGTTCCATTGCTAAAAGCCATCAGCCGTCTCGAGCGGTGGGGGGAAGGGGGGGAGGTGTTTCCGACCTAACCCAGAACAACCTGTGGCAATCGGCAACTTAGTAAGCTTCGCCCCATACACTTCACCCCTTGCGGTGCTACTAGCATGTTGCTTTGCCGTTCCATTGCTAAAGGCCATCAACCGCCATGAGTGATGTGATTCCAGACACAACCCGCAACAACCGATGGCAATCATCAACTTAGTAAAGCTTCGCAATATACACTTCACCACTTGCGGTGCAACTAGCTTATTGCTTTGCCGTTCCATTGCTAAAAGCCATTAGACGCCACGAGCGTTGTCGCCTCTCGATGTTAGACACAACCAGCAACAACCAATGGCAATCGGCAACTTAGTAAGCTTCGCCCCATGCACATCGCCCCTTTCGGTGCTACTTGCATGATGCTTTGTCGTTCCATTGCTAAAAGCCATCAGCCGCCACGAGGGTTGTCGCCTCCTGATGTCTCCATCGGTTGTTGCGCCCGCAACAACCGATTGCAATCGGAAACTTAGTAAGCTTCGCCCCATGCACATCACCCCTCTCGGTGCTACTTGCGTGATGCTTTGCCGTTCCATTGCTAAATACCATCAGCCGTCACGGGCGGTGGGTGGACTTACATACATAACCCACAACAACCGATGGCAGTCGGCAACTTAGTAAGCTTCGCCCCATACACTTTGCCCCTTGCGGTGCTACTAGCATGATGCTTTGTCGTTCCATTGCTAAAGGCCATCAACTGCCATGAGTGATGTAATGCCACCCTAGACGCAACCAGCAACAACCGATGGCAATCGGAAACTTAGTAAAGCTTCGCCCCATGCACATCGCATCTTTCGGTGTTACTTGCACGATGCTTTGTCGTTCCATTGCTAAAAGCCATCAGCCGCCACGAGGGTTGTTGCCTCTTGATGTCTCCATCGGTTGTTGCGCCCGCAACAACCGATGGCAATCGGCAACTTAGTAAGCTTTGCCCCATGCACATCGCCCCTTTCGGTGCTACTTGCATCATGCTTTGCCGTTCCATTACTAAATGCCATCCGCCGTCACGGGCGGTGGTGGACTTACATACATAACCCACAACAACCGATGGAAATCGGCAACTTAGTAAGCTTCGCCCTTAACACTTTGCCCCTTGCGGTGCTACTAGCATGATGCTTTGCTGTTCCATTGGTAAAGGCCATCAACTGCCATGAGTGATGTGATGCCACCCTAGACGCAACCAGCAACAACCGATGGCAATCGGCAACTTAGTAAAGCTTCGCCCCATGCACATCGCCCCTTTCGGTGCTACTTGCACGATGCTTTGCCGTTCCATTGCTAAAAGCCATCAGCCGCCACGAGGGTTGTCGCCTCCCAATGTCTCCATCGGTTGTTGCTCCCGCAACAATCGATGGCAATCGGCAACTTAGTAATCTTTGCCCCATGTACATCGCCCCTTTCGGTGCTACTTGCATGATGCTTTGTCGTTCCATTGCTAAAAGCCATCAGCTGTCTCGAGCGGTGGGGGGAAGGGGGGGGGGGTTTCCGACCTAACCCACAACAACCTGTGGCAATCGGCAACTTAGTAAGCTTCGCCCCATACACTTCGCCCCTTGCGGTGCTACTAGCATGTTGCTTTGCCGTTCCATTGCTAAAGGCCATCAACCGCCATGAGTGATGTGATTCCAAACACAACCCGCAACAACCGATGGCAATCGGCAACTTAGTAAGCTTCGCCCCATACACTGCACCCCTTGTGGTGCTACTAGCTTATTGCTTTGTCGTTCCATTGCTAAAAGCCATGAGACGCCACGAGCGTTGTCGCCTCCCGATGTTAGACACAACCAGCAACAACCGATGGCAATCGGCAACTTAGTAAGCTTCGCCCCATGCACATCGCCCCTTTCGGTGCTACTTGCATGATGCTTTGTCGTTCCATTGCTAAAAGCCATCAGCCGCCACGAGGGTTGTCGCCTCCCGATGTCTCCATCGGTTGTTGCGCCCGCAACAACCGATTGCAATCGGCAACTTAGTAAGCTTCGCCCCATGCACATCACCCCTTTCGGTGCTACTTGCGTGATGCTTTGCCGTTCCATTGCTAAATACCATCAGCCGTCACGGGCGGTGGGTGGACTTACATACATAACCCACAACAACCGATGGCAGTCGGCAACTTAGTAAGCTTCGCCCCATACACTTTGCCCCTTGCGGTGCTACTAGCATGATGCTTTGTCATTCCATTGCTAAAGGCCATCAACTGCCATGAGTGATGTAATGCCACCCTAGACGCAACCAGCAACAACCGATGGCAATCGGAAACTTAGTAAAGCTTCGCCCCATGCACATCGCCCCTTTCGGTGTTACTTGCACGATGCTTTGCCGTTCCATTGCTAAAAGCCATCAGCCGCCACGAGGGTTGTTGCCTCTCGATGTCTCAATCGGTTGTTGCGCCTGCAACAACCGATGGCAATCGGCAACTTAGTAAGCTTTGCCCCATGCACATCGCCCCTTTCGGTGCTACTTGCATCATGCTTTGCCGTTCCATTGCTAAATGCCATCCGCCGTCACGGGCGGTGGTGGACTTACATACATAACCCATAACAACCGATGGCAATCGGCAACTTAGTAAGCTTCGCCCCATACACTTCGCCCCTTGCGGTGCTACTAGCATGATGCTTTGCTGTTCCATTGGTAAAGGCCATCAACTGCCATGAGTGATGTGATGCCACCCTAGACGCAACCAGCAACAACCGATGGCAATCGGCAACTTAGTAAAGCTTCGCCCCATGCACATCGCCCCTTTCGGTGCTACTTGCATGATGCTTTGCCGTTCCATTGCTAAAAGCCATCAGCCGCCCCGAGGGCTGTCGCCTCCCAATGTCTCCATCGGTTGTTGCTCCCGCAACAATCGATGGCAATCGGCAACTTAGTAATCTTTGCCCCATGCACATCGCCCCTTTCGGTGCTACTTGCATGATGCTTTGTCGTTCCATTGCTAAAAGCCATCAGCCGTCTCGAGCGGTGGGGGGAAGGGGCATACATAACCCACAACAACCGATGGCAATCGGCAACTTAGTAAGCTTCGCCCATACACTTCGCCCCTTGCGGTGCTACTAGCATGTTGCTTTGCCGTTCCATTGCTAAAGGCCATCAACCGCCATGAGTGATGTGATTCCAGACACAACCCACAACAACCGATGGCAATCAGCAACTTAGTAAAGCTTCACAATATACACTTCAACACTTGCGGTGCAACTAGCCTATTGCTTTGCCGTTCCATTGCTAAAAGCCATCAGACGCCACGAGCGTTGTCGCCTCCCGATGTTAGACACAACCAGCAACAACCAATGGCAATCGGCAACTTAGTAAGCTTCGCCCCATGCACATCGCCCCTTTCGGTGCTACTTGCATGATGCTTTGTCGTTCCATTGCTAAAAGCCATCAGCCGCCACGAGGGTTGTCAACTCCCGATGTCTCCATCGGTTGTTGCGCCCGCAACAACCGATGGCAATCGGCAACTTAGTAAGTTTCGCCCCATGCACATCGCCCCTTTTGGTGCTACTTGCGTGATGCTTTGCCGTTACATTGCTAAATACCATCAGCCATCATGGGCGGTGGGTGGACTTACATACATAACCCACAATAACCGATGGCAATCGGTAATTTAGTAAGCTTCGCCCGATACACTTTGCCCCTTGCGGTGCTACTAGCATGATGCTTTGCCGTTCCATTGCTAAAGGCCATCAACTGCCATGAGTGATGTAATGCCACCCTAGACGCAACCAGCAACAACCGATGGCAATCGGCAAATTAGTAAAGCTTCGCCCCATGCACATCGCCCCTTTCGGTGCTACATGCACGATGTTTTGCCGTTCCATTGCTAAAAGCCATCAGCCGCCACGAGGGTTGTCGCCTCCTGATGTCTCCATCGGTTGTTGCGCCCGCAACAACCGATGGCAATCGGTAACTTAGTAAGCTTTGCCCCATGCACATCGCCCCTTTCGGTGCAACTTGCGTGATACTTTGCCGTTCCATTACTAAATGCCATCAGCCGTCACGGGCGGTGGGTGGACTTACATACATAACCCATAACAACCGATGGCAATCGGCAACTTCGTAAGCTTCGCCCCATACACTTCGCCCCTTGCGGTGCTACTAGCATGATGCTTTGCCGTTCCATTGGTAAAGGCCATCAACTGCCATGAGTGATGTAATGCCACCCTAGACGCAACCAGCAACAACCGATGGCAATCGGCAACTTAGTAAAGCTTCGCCCCATGCACATCGCCCCTTTCGGTGCTACTTGCACGATGCTTTGCCGTTCCATTTCTAAAAGCCATCAGCCACCACGAGGGTTGTCGCCTCCCGATGTCTCCATCGGTTGTTGCGCCCGCAACAACCAATGGCAATCGGCAATTTAGTAAGCTTCGCCCCATACACTTCGCCCCTTGCGGTGCTACTTGCATGATGCTTTGCCGTTCCATTGCTAAATGCCATCAGCCGTCACGGGCGGTGGTGGACTTACATACATAACCCACAACAACCGATGGCAATCGGCAACTTAGTAAGCTTCGCCCCATACACTTCGCCCCTTGCGGTGCTACTAGCATGTTGCTTTGCCGTTCCATTGCTAAAGCCATCAACTGCCATGAGTGATGTAATGCCACACTAGACGCAACCAGCAACAACCGATGGCAATCGACAACTTAGTAAGCTTCGCCCATGCACATCGCCCTTTCGGTGCTACTTGCACGATGCTTTGCCGTTCCATTGCTAAAAGCCATCAGCCGCAACGAGGGTTGTCGCCTCTCGATGTCTCCATCGGTTGTTGCGCCCGCAACAATCGATGGCAATCGGCAACTTAGTAAGCTTCGCCCCATGCACATCGCCCATTTCGGTGCTACTTGCATGATGCTTTGCCGTTCCATTGCTAAATGCCATCAGCCGTCACGAGCGGTGGTGGACTTACATACATAACCCACAACAACCGATGGCAATCGGCAACTTAGTAAGCTTCGCCCATACACTTCGCCCTTGCGGTGCTACTAGCATGTTGCTTTGCCGTTCCATTGCTAAATGCCATCAACCGCCATGAGTGATGTGATTCCGACACAACCCGCAACAACCAATGGCAATCGCAACTTAGTAAGCTTCGCAATATACACTTCACCACTTGCGGTAACTAGCTTATTGCTTACGTTCCATTGCTAAAAGCCATCGACCGCCACGCGTTGCCTCTCGATGTTAGACACAACCGGCAACAACCGATGGCAATCGGCAACTTAAGCTTCGCCCATGCACATCGCCCCTTTCGGTGCTACTTGCACGATGCTTTGCCGTTCCATTGCTAAAAGCCATCAGCCGCCACGAGGGTTGTCGCCTCCCGATGTCTCCATCGGTTGTTGCGCCCGCAACAATCGATGGCAATCGGCAACTTAGTAAGCTTTGCCCCATGCACATCGCCCCTTTCGGTGCTACTTGCATGATGCTTTGCCGTTCCATTGCTAAATGCCATCAGCCGTCACGGGCGGTGGGTGGACTTACATACATAACCCACAACAACCGATGGCAGTCGGCAACTTAGTAAGCTTCGCCCCATACACTTTGCCCCTTGCGGTGCTACTAGCATGATGCTTTGTCGTTCCATTGCTAAAGGCCATCAACTGCCATGAGTGATGTAATGCCACCCTAGACGCAACCAGCAACAACCGATGGCAATCGGCAACTTAGTAAAGCTTCGCCCCATGCACATCGCCCCTTTCGGTGCTACTTGCACGATGCTTTGCCGTTCCATTGCTAAAAGCCATCAGCCGCCACGAGGGTTGTCGCCTCCCGATGTCTCCATCGGTTGTTGCGGCCGCAACAACCGATGGCAATCGGCAACTTAGTAAGCTTCGCCCCATGCACATCGCCCCTTTCGGTGCTACTTGCATGATGCTTTGCCGTTCCATTGCTAAATGCCATCAGCCGTCACGGGCGGTGGTGGACTTACATACATAACCCACAACAACCGATGGCAATCGGCAACTTAGTAAGCTTCGCCCCATACACTTCGCCCCTTGCGGTGCTACTAGCATGTTGCTTTGCCGTTCCATTGCTAAAGGCCATCAACCGCCATGAGCGATGTAATGCCACCCTAGACGCAACCAGCAACAACCGATGGCAATCGACAACTTACTAAGCTTCGCCCATGCACATCGCCCCTTTCGGTGCTACTTGCACGATGCTTTGCCGTTCCATTGCTAAAAGCCATCAGCCGCCACGAGGGTTGTCGCCTCCCGATGTCTCCATCGGTTGTTGCGCCCGCAACAACCGATGGCAATCGGCAACTTAGTAAGCTTCGCCCATGCACATCGCCCCTTTCGGTGCTACTTGCATGATGCTTTGCCGTTCCATTGCTAAATGCCATCAGCCGTTACGGGCGGTGCCGGACTTAGTGGACATACATACATAACCCACAACAACCGATGGCAATCGGCAACTTAGTAAGCTTCGCCCCATACACTTCGCCCCTCGCGGTGCTACTAGCATGTTGCTTTGCCGTTCCATTGCTAAAGGCCATCAACCGCCATGAGTGATGTAATGCCACACAACCCATAACAACCGATGGCAATCAGCAACTTAGTAAAGCTTCACAATATACACTTCAACACTTGCGGTGCAACTAGCCTATTGCTTTGCCGTTCCATTGCTAAAAGCCATCAGACGCCACGAGCGTTGTCGCCTCCCGATGTTAGACACAACCAGCAACAACCAATGGCAATCGGCAACTTAGTAAGCTTCGCCCCATGCACATCGCCCCTTTCGGTGCTACTTGCATGATGCTTTGTCGTTCCATTGCTAAAAGCCATCAGCCGCCACGAGGGTTGTCAACTCCCGATGTCTCCATCGGTTGTTGCGCCCGCAACAACCGATGGCAATCGGCAACTTAGTAAGTTTCGCCCCATGCACATCGCCCCTTTCGGTGCTACTTGCATGATGCTTTGCCGTTCCATTGCTAAATGCCATCAGCCGTCACGGGCGGTGGGTGGACTTACATACATAACCCACAACAACCGATGGCAATCGGCAACTTAGTAAGCTTCGCCCCATACACTTTGCCCCTTGCGGTGCTACTAGCATGTTGCTTTGCCGTTCCATTGCTAAAGGCCATCAACTGCCATGAGTGATGTAATGCCACCCTAGACGCAACCAGCAACAACCGATGGCAATCGGCAACTTAGTAAAGCTTAGCCCCATGCACATCGCCCCTTTCGGTGCTACTTGCACGATGCTTTGCCGTTCCATTGCTAAAAGCCATCAGCCGCCACGAGGGTTGTCGCCTCCCGATGTCTCCATCGGTTGTTGCGCCCGCAACAACCGATGGCAATCGGTAACTTAGTAAGCTTCGCCCCATGCACATCGCCCCTTTCGGTGCTACTTGCATGATGCTTTGCCGTTCCATTGCTAAATGCCATCAGCCGTCACGGGCGGTGGTGGACTTACATACATAACCCACAACAACCGATGGCAATCGGCAACTTAGTAAGCTTCGCCACATACACTTCGCCCCTTGCGGTGCTACTAGCATGATGCTTTGCCGTTCCATTGCTAAAGGCCATCAACCGCCATGAGTGATGTAATGCCACACAACCCGCAACAACCGATGGCAATCGACAACTTACTAAGCTTCGCCCCATGCACATCGCCCCTTTCGGTGCTACTTGCACGATGCTTTGCCGTTCCATTGCTAAAAGCCATCAGCCACCACGAGGGTTGTCGCCTCCCGATGTCTCCATCGGTTGTTGCGCCCGCAACAACCGATGGCAATCGGCAACTTAGTAAGCTTCGCCCCATGCACATCGCCCATTTCGATGCTACTTGCATGATGCTTTGCCGTTCCATTGCTAAATGCCATCAGCCGTCACGGGAGGTGGTGTACTTACATACATAACCCACAACAACCGATGGCAATCGGCAACTTAGTAAGCTTCGCCCCATACACTTCGCCCCTTGCGGTGCTACTAGCATGTTGCTTTGCCGTTCCATTGCTAAAGTCCATCAACCGCCATGAACGATGTAATGCCACACAACCCGCAACAACCGATGGCAATCGACAACTTACTAAGCTTCGCCCCATGCACATCGCCCCTTTCGGTGCTACTTGCACGATGCTTTGCCGTTCCATTGCTAAAAGCCATCAGCCGCAACGAGGGTTGTCGCCTCCCGATGTCTCCATCGGTTGTTGCGCCCGCAACAACCGATGGCAATCGGCAACTTAGTAAGCTTCGCCCCATGCACATCGCCCCTTGCGGTGCTACTTGCATGATGCTTTGCCGTTCCATTGCTAAATGCCATCAGCCGTCACGGGCGGTGGTGGACTTACATACATAACCCACAACAACCGATGGCAATCGGTAACTTAGTAAGCTTCGCCCCGTACACTTCGCCCCTTGCGGTGCTACTAGCATGTTGCTTTGCCGTTCCATTGCTAAATGCCATCAACCGCCATGGGTGATGTGATTCCAGACACAACCCGCAACAACCAATGGCAATCAGCAACTTAGTAAAGCTTCGCAATATACACTTCACCACTTGCGGTGTAACTAGCTTATTGCTTTGCCGTTCCATTGCTAAAAGCCATCAGACGCTTCGAGCGTTGTCGCCTCCCGATGTTAGACACAACCAGCAACAACCGATGGCAATCGGCAACTTAGTAAGCTTCGCCCCATGCACATCGCCCCTTTCGGTGCTACTTGCATGATGCTTTGCCGTTCCATTGCTAAAAGCCATCAGCCGCCACGAGGGTTGTCGCCTCCCGATGTCTCCATCGGTTGTTGCGCCCGCAACAATCGATGGCAATCGGCAACTTAGTAATCTTTGCCCCATGCACATCGCCCCTTTCGGTGCTACTTGCATGATGTTTTGTCATTCCATTGCTAAAAGCCATCAGCCGTCTCGAGCGGTGGGGGGAAGGGGGGGTTTCCGACCTAACCCAGAACAACCTGTGGCAATCGGCAACTTAGTAAGCTTCGGCCAATACACTATGCCCCTTGCGATGCTACTAGCATGTTGCTTTGCCGTTCCATTGCTAAAGGCCATCAAACGCCATGAGTGATGTGATTCCAAACACAACCCGTAACAACCGATGGCAATCAGCAACTTAGTAAAGCTTCGCAATATACACTTCACCACTTGCGGTGCAACTAGCTTATTGCTTTGCCGTTCCATTGCTAAAACCCATCAGACGCCACGAGCGTTGACGCCTCCCGATGTTAGACACAACCAGCAACAACCAATGCAATCGGCAACTTAGTAAGCTTCGCCCCATGCACATCGTCCCTTTCGGTGCTACTTGCATGATGCTTTGCCGTTCCATTGCTAAAAGCCATCAGCCGCCACGAGGGTTGTCGCCTCCCGATGTCTCTATCGGTTGTTGCGCCCGCAACAACCGATGGCAATCAGCAACTTAGTAAGTTTCGCCGCATGTACATCGCCCCTTTCGGTGCTACTTGCGTGATGCTTTGCCGTTCCATTGCTAAATGACATCAGCCGTCACGGGTGGTGGGTGGACTTACATACATAACCCACAACAACCGATGGCAATCGGCAACTTAGTAAGCTTTGCCCCATACACTTTGCCCCTTGCGGTGCTACTAGCATGATGCTTTGCCGTTCCATTGCTAAAGGCCATCAACTGCCATGAGTGATGTATTGCCACCCTAGACGCAACCAGCAACAACCGATGGCAATCGGCAACTTAGTAAAGCTTCGCCCCATGCATATCGCCCCTTTCGGTGCTACTTGCACGATGCTTTGCCGTTCCATTGCTAAAAGCCATCAACCATGCACTGCCACTTCCGAACCCGTGCCATGGCCATGCACTGCCATACCATTGGAATAGGATTTGGCCTCTCGAGCGATGCCTTGTGCCATGCCATGCCTTCCGACCCGTGCCATGGCCATGCACTGCCATGGCCTGCCACGTCCTGACCAGAGCCATGGCCATGCACCGCCATGCACTCCGACCCGACCCGCGCCCAAGCCCCAAGTCCAAGTCAAAGTCTTTGATTATAATATATAAATATATTGTGTATTTAATAGCACACGTGTCATGGCCACGCACTGCCAAGGCCCGCCACGTCCTGACCCGTGCCATGGCCGTGGCCAACCATTCACTGCCACGTCCGAACCCGTGCCATGGCCATACACTGCCATGCCTTTGGAATAGGATTTGGCCTCTCGAGTGATGCCTTGTGCCATGCCATGCCTTCTGACCCGTGCCATGGCCATGCACTGCCATGGCTTGCCACGTCCTGACCAGTGCCATGACAAAGGCCGGCCACGTCCTGACCCGTGCCATGGCCATGCATTGCCGTTCCATTGCTAAAAGCCTGCCCCGTACCATGGCCATGCACTGCCATGGCCTACCACGTCCTGACTCATGCCATGGCCACGCACTGCCAAGGCCCGCCACGTCCTGACCCGTGCCATGGCCGTGGCCAACCATTCACTGCCACGTCCGAACCCGTGCCATGGCCATACACTGCCATGCCTTTGGAATAGGATTTGGCCTCTCGAGTGATGCCTTGTGCCATGCCATGCCTTCTGACCCGTGCCATGGCCATGCACTGCCATGGCTTGCCACGTCCTGACCAGTGCCATGACAAAGGCCGGCCACGTCCTGACCCGTGCCATGGCCATGCATTGCCGTTCCATTGCTAAAAGCCTGCCCCGTACCATGGCCATGCACTGCCATGGCCTACCACGTCCTGACTCATGCCATGGCCACGCACTGCCAAGGCCTGCCACGTCCTAACCCGTTCCATGGCCGTGACCAACCACTCACTGCCACGTCCGAACCCGTGCCATGGCCATGCACTACCATGCCTTTGGAATAGGATTTGGCCTCTCGAGCGATGCCTTGTGCCATGCCATGCCTTCTGACCCGTGCCATGGCCATGCACTGCAATGGCCTGCCACGTCCTGACCCGTGCCATGGCCATGCATTGACGTTCCGTTGCTAAAAGCCTGCCCCGTGCCATGGCCGTGCACTGCCATGGCCTG
>JASVEL010000661.1:160000-175000 GCA_032618575.1 Nicotiana noctiflora
TTAGTAAGCTTCGCCCCATACACTTCGCCCCTTGCGGTGCTACTAGCATGTTGCTTTACCGTTCCATTGCTAAAAGCCATCAGCCGTCACGAGTGATGTTATGCCAGACACAACCCGCAACAACCGATGGCAATCGGCAACTTAGTAAGCTTCGCCCCATACACTTTGCCCCTTGCGGTGCTACTAGCATGTTGCTTTGCCGTTCCATTGCTAAAAGCCATCAGCCGCCACGAGCGTTGTCGCCTCGCGATGTTAGACCTAACCCACAACAACCGATGGCAATAGACAACTTAGTAAGCTCCGCCACATACACTTTGCCCCTTCCACTGCTACTAGCATGTTGCTTTGCCGTTCCTTTGCTAAAAGCCATCAGCCGCCATGAGTGATGTTATGCCAGACACAACCCACAACAACCGATGGCAATCGGCAACTTAGTAAGCTTCGCCCCATACACTTTGCCCCTTGCGGTGCTACTAGCATGTTGCTTTGCCATTCCATTGCTAAAAGCCATCAGCCGCAACGAGCTTTGTCGCCTCCCGATGTTAGACCTAACCCACAACAACCGATGGCAATCGACAACTTAGTAAGCTCCGCCCCATACACTTCGCCCCTTGCGGTGCTACTAGCATGTTGCTTTGCCGTTCCATTGCTAAAAGCCATCAGCCGCCATGAGTGATGTTATACCAGACACAACCCGCAACAACCGATGGCAATCGGCAACTTAGTAAGCTTCGCCCCATACACTTCGCCCATTGCGATGCTACAAGCATGTTGCTTTGCCGTTCCATTCCTAAAAGCCATCAGCCGCAACGAGCTTTGTCGCCTCCCGATGTTAGACCTAACCCACAACAACCGATGGAATCGACAACTTAGTAAGCTCCACCCCATACACTTCGCCCCTTGCGGTGCTACTAGCATGTTGCTTTCCTGTTCCATTGCTAAAAGCCATCAGCCGCCATGAGTGATGTTATGCCAGACACAACCCGCAACAACAGATGGCAATCAGCAACTTAGTAAGCTTCGCCCCATACACTTCGCCCCTTGCGGTGCTACTAGCATGTTGCTTTGCCGTTCCATTGCTAAAGGCCATCAACCGCCATGAGTGATGTGATTCCAGGCACAACCCCCAACAACCGATGGAAATCAGCAACTTAGTAAAGCTTCGCAATATACACTTCACCACTTTGCGGTGCAACTAGCTCATTGCTTTGCCGTTCCGTTGCTAAAAGCCATCAGCCGCCACGAGCTTTATCGCCTCCCGATGTTAGACACAACCAGCAACAACCGATGGCAATTGGCAACATAGTAAGCTTCGCCCCATGCACATCGCCCCTTTCGGTGCTACTTGCACGATGCTTTGCCGTTCTATTGCTAAAAATGCCATCAGCCGTTACGGGCGGGGGTGGACTTACATACATAACCCACAACAACCGATGGCAATCGGCAACTTAGTAAGCTTCGCCCATACACTTCGCCCCTTGCGGTGCTACTAGCATGTTGCTTTGCCGTTCCATTGCTAAAGGCCATCAACCGCCATGAGTGATGTGATTCCAGACACAACCCGCAACAACCAATGGCAATCAGCAACTTAGTAAAGCTTCGTAATATACACTTCACCACTTGCGGTGAAACTAGTTTATTGCTTTGTCGTTCCATTTCCAAAAGCCATCAGACGCCACGAGCGTTGTCGCCTCCCGATGTTAGACACAACCAGCAACAACCGATGGCAATCGACAACTTAGTAAGCTTCGCCCCATGCACATCACCCCTTTCGGTGCTACTTGCATGATGCTTTGCCGTTCCATTGCTAAAAGCCATCAGCCGCCACTAGGGTTGTCGCCTCCCGATGTCTCCATCGGTTGTTGCGCCCGCAACAATCGATGGCAATCGACAACTTAGTAAGCTTCGCCCCATGCACATCACCCCTTTCGGTGCTACTTGCATGATGCTTTGCCGTTCCATTGCTAAAAGCCATCAGCCGTCTCGAGTGGTGGGGGGAAGGGGGAGGGGGGGTTTCCGACCTATCCCACAATAACCTGTGGCAATCGGCAACTTAGTAAAGCTTCGCCCCATACACTTCGCCCCTTGCGGTGCTACTAGCATGTTGCTTTGCCGTTCCATTGCTAAAGGCCATCAACCGCCTTGAGTGATGTGATTCCAGACACAACCCGCAACAACCGATGGAAATCAACAACTTAGTAAAGCTTCGCAATATACACTTCACCACTTGCGGTGCAACTAGCTTATTGCTTTGTCGTTCCATTGCTAAAAGCCATGAGATGCCACGAGCGTTGTCGCCTCCCGATGTTAGACACAACCAGCAACAACCGATGGCAATCGGCAACTTAGTAAGCTTCGCCCATGCACATCGCCCCTTTTGGTGCTACTTGCACGATGCATTGCTGTTCCATTGCTAAAAGCCATAAGCCGTTACGAGGGTTGTCGCCTCCCGATGTCTCCATCGGTTGTTGCGCCCGCAACAACCGATGGCAATCGGCAACTTAGCAAGCTTCGCCCCATGCACATCGCCCCTTTCGGTGCTACTTGCATGATGCTTTGCCGTTCCATTGCTAAAAGCCATCAGCCGTCTCGAGTGGTGGGGGGAAGGGGGAGGGGGGGTTTCCGACCTATCCCACAATAACCTGTGGCAATCGGCAACTTAGTAAAGCTTCGCCCCATACACTTCGCCCCTTGCGGTGCTACTAGCATGTTGCTTTGCCGTTCCATTGCTAAAGGCCATCAACCGCCTTGAGTGATGTGATTCCAGACACAACCCGCAACAACCGATGGAAATCAACAACTTAGTAAAGCTTCGCAATATACACTTCACCACTTGCGGTGCAACTAGCTTATTGCTTTGTCGTTCCATTGCTAAAAGCCATGAGACGCCACGAGCGTTGTCGCCTCCCGATGTTAGACACAACCAGCAACAACCGATGGCAATCGGCAACTTAGTAAGCTTCGCCCCATGCACATCGCCCCTTTCGGTGCTACTGGCATGATGCTTTGCCGTTCCATTACTAAAAGCCATCAGCCGCCACGAGGGTTGTCACCTCCCGATGTCTCCATCGGTTGTTGCGCCCGCAACAACCGATGGCAATCGGCAACTTAGTAAGCTTCGCCCCATGCACATCGCCCCTTTCGGTGCTACTTGCGTGATTCTTTGCCGTTCCATTGCTAAATTCCATCAGCCGTCACGGGTGGTGGGTGGACTTACATATATAACCCACAACAACCGATGGCAATCGGCAACTTAGTAAGCTTCGCCCCATACACTTCGCCCCTTGCGGTGCTACTAGCATGATGCTTTGTCGTTCCATTGCTAAAGGCCATCAACTGCCATGAGTGATGTAATGCCACCCTAGACGCAACCAGCAACAACCGATGGCAATCGGCAACTTAGTAAAGCTTCACCCCACGCACATCGCCCCTTTCGGTGCTACTTGCACGATGTTTTGCCGTTCCATTGCTAAAAGCCATCAGCCACCACGAGGGTTGTCGCCTCCCGATGTCTCCATCGGTTGTTGCGCCCCCAACAACCGATAGCAATCGGCAACTTAGTAAGCTTCACCCCATGCACATCGCCCCTTTTGGTGCTACTTGCGTGATGCTTTGCCGTTCCATTGCAAAATGCCATCAGCCGTCACGGACGGTGGTGGACTTACATACATAACCCACAACAACCGATGGCAATCGGCAACTTAGTAAGCTTCGCCCCACACACTTTGCCCCTTGCGGTGCTACTAGCATGTTCCTGTGCCGTTCCATTGCTAAAGGCCATCAACTGCCAAGAACGATGTAATGCCACACTAGACGCAACTAGCAACAACCGATGGCAATCGACAACTTAGTAAGCTTCGCCCCATGCACATCGCCCCTTTCGGTGCTACTTGCACGATGCTTTGCCGTTCCATTGCTAAAAGCCATCAGCCGCCACGAGGGTTGTCGCCTCCCGATGTCTCCATCCGTTGTTGCGCCCGCAACAACCGATGGCAATCAGCAACTTAATAAGCTTCGCCCCATGCACATCGCCCCTTTCGGTACTACTTGCATGATGCTTTGCCGTTCCATTGCTAAATGCCATCAGCCGTCACGGGCGGTGGTGGACTTACATACATAACCCACAACAACCGATGGCAATCAGCAACTTAGTAAGCTTCGCCCCGTACAGTTTGCCCCTTGCGGTGCTACTAGCATGTTGCTTTGCCGTTCCATTGCTAAAGGCCATCAACCGCCATGAACGATGTAATGCCACACTAGACGCAACCAGCAACAACCGATGGCAATCGACAACGTAGTAAGCTTCGCCCCATGCACATCGCCCCTTTCGGTGCTACTTGGATGATGCTTTGCCGTTGCATTGCTAAAAGCCATCAGCCGCCACGAGGGTTGTCGCCTCCCGATGTCTCCATCGGTTGTTGCACCTGCAACAACCAAAGGCAATCGGCAACTTAGTAAGCTTCGCCCCATGCACATCGCCCCTTTCAGTGCTACTTGCATGATGCTTTGCCGTTCCATTGCTAAATTCCATCAGCCGTCGCGGGCGGAGGTGGACTTACATACACAACCTACAACAACCGATGGCAATCGGCAACTTAGTAAGCTTCGCCCCATACACTTCGCCCCTTGCGGTGCTACTAGCATGTTGCTTTGCCGTTCCATTGCTAAAGGCCATCAACCGCCATGAATGATGTAATGCCACACAACCCACAACAACAAATGGCAATCAACAACTTAATAAGCTTTGACGCATGCACTTCGCCCCTTGCGGGGCAACTCGCACGTTGCTTTGCCGTTCCATTGCCGAAAGCCATTTGCCGCCACGAGCGTTGTCACCTCCCGATTTTGCCCGCAACATCCATTGGCAACCGGCACTTACTAAGCTTTGCCCCATGCGCACGACACCTTGAGGTGCTACTTGCATGATGCTCCACCTTTTGTTGCCAACGGTCAATGTTTGCCGCAAGCGGTGCGACCCCCAGGCATGCTACGAGCCCGCACGAGTACTTGCCGGCGTGGATTGTGAACTTCGGGGACGTTGCACGGCCAAGCCATGCATGCCCCCTATGCCCACGCCCCATTCCAGCGCGTCTCCCATGCGTGCCCGCACTGCCTGGCAGCCGGCACCTTGAGGTGCCTTTCAACACCTCTGCCCCCCTTATATATACTTAAAAAAAAAACCCAAGTTTCAGGAGTAGACATGTTTTGTCCAGAGAATCCTAATGGAGTTGTACAACACCAAATAGCACAAACCAAGGTACAACTTAGCTAATATATTCACAAATGACTTTTAAACATTGTAAATGATATTTTTCACAAAGAAAAATATTTTTTTATTTTTATTTTTATTATAAAACGAAAAATACATGGAAAAATAGTAAAAAAATAGGAAAACTATTATAAAAATAGGGAAAATAGTGGAAAAAATTTCCATATAATATTTACACATAAAAGAGTTAGTTTTTTTCATAAAAGTGGGGGGAGGGGGATTTCCGACCTAACCCAAAACAACCGATGGCATTCGGCAACTTAGTAAGCTTCGCCCATACACTTCGCCCCTTGCGGTGTGCTACTAGCAAGTTGCTTTGCCTTTCCATTGCTAAAAGACATCAGCCTCCATGAGTGATGTAATGCCACACAACCCGCAACAACCGATGGAAATCAGCAACTTAATAAGCTTCGCCCCGTGCACTTCGCCCCTTGCGGTGCTACTCGCACGTTGCTTTGCCGTTTCATTGCCGAAAGCCATTTGCCGCCACGGGCGGGGGTGGACTTACATACATAACCCACAACAACCAATGCAAATCGGCAACTTAGTAAGCTTCGCCCCATACACTTCGCCCCTTGCGGTGCTACTAGCATGTTGCTTTGCCGTTCCATTGCTAAAGGACATCAACCGCCATGAGTGATGTAATGCCACACTAGACGCAACCTAGCAACAACCGATGACAATCGGCAACTTAATAAGCTTCGCCCCGTGCACTTCGCCCCTTGTGGTGCTACTCGCACGTTGCTTTGCCGTTCCATTGCTAAAGGCCATCAACCACCATGAGTGATGTATTGCCACACAACCCGCAACAACCGATGGCAATCGGCAATTTAATAAGCTTCGCCCCTTGCGGGGCTACTCGCACGTTGCTTTGCTGTTCCATTGCCGAAAGCCATTTGCCGCCACGAGCGTTGTCGCCTCTCGATTTTGCCCGCAACATCCATTGGAAACCGGCACTTACTAAGCTTTGCCCCATGCGCACGGCACCTTGTGGTGCTACATGCATGATGCTCCACCTTTTGTTGCCAACGGTCAATGTTTGCCGCAAGCGGTGCGACCCCCCAGGCATGCTACGAGCCCGCACGAGTACTTGCCGGCGTGGATTGTGAACTTCGGGGACGTTGCGTCCAAGCCATGCATGCCCCCTATGCCCACGCCCCATTCTAGCGTCCCCCATGCGTGCCCGCACTGCCTGGCAGCCGGCACCTTGCGTGCCCGCATTGCCTGGCAGCCGGCACCTTGAAAAAAAACCCAAGTTTCAGGAGTAGACATGTTTTGTCCGGAGAATCCTAATGGAGTTGTACAACACCAAATAGCACAATCCAAGGTACAACTTAGCTAATATATTCACAAATGACTTTTAAACATTGTAAATGATATTTTTTACAAAAAAAATATTTTTTTATTTTTATTTTTATTATAAAACGAAAAATACATGGAAATATAGTAAAAAATAGGAAAATTATTATAAAAATAGGGAAAATAGTGGAAAAAATTTCCATATAATATTTACACATAAAAGAGTTCGTTTTTTTCATAAAAGTGGGGGGAGGGGGGTTTCCGACCTAACCCGCAACAACCGATGGCAATCGGCAACTTAACAAGCTTCGCCCCGTGCACTTCGCCCCTTGCGGTGCTACTCGCACGTTGCTTTGCCGTTTCATTGCCGAAAGCCATTTGCCGCCACGGGCGGGGGTGGACTTACATACATAACCCACAACAACCGATGGCAATCGGCAACTTAGTAAGCTTCGCCCCATACACTTCGCCCCTTGCGGTGCTACTAGCATATTGCTTTGCCGTTCCATTGCTAAAGGCCATCAACCACCATGAGTGATGTAATGCCACACAACCCGGAACAACCGATGGCAATCGGCAACTTAATAAGCTTCGCCCCGTGCACTTCGCCCCTTGCGGTGCTACTCGCACGTTGCTTTGCCGTTTCATTGCCGAAAGCCATTTGCCGCCACGGGCGGGGGTGGACTTACATACATAACCCACAATAACCGATGGCAATCAGCAACTTAGTAAGCTTCACCCCATACACTTCGCCCCTTGCGGTGCTACTAGCATGTTGCTTTGCCGTTCCATTGCTAAAGGCCATCAACCGCCATGAGTGATGTAATTCCACACAACCCGCAACAACCGATGGCAATCGGTAACTTAATAAGCTTCAACATGTGCACTTCGCCCCTTGCGGTGCTACTCGCACGTTGCTTTGCCGTTTCATTGCCGAAAGCCATTTGCCGCCACGAGCGTTGTCACCTCCCGATTTTGCCCGCAACATCCATTGGCAACCGGCACTTACTAAGCTTTGCCCCATGCGCACGGCGCCTTGAGGTGCTACTTGCATGATGCTCCACCTTTTGTTGCCAACGGTCAATGTTTGCCGCAAGCGCTGCGACCCCCAGGCATGCTACGAGCCCGCACGAGTACTTGCCGGCGTGGATTGTGAACTTCGGGGACATTGCACGGCCAAGCCATGCATGCCCCCTATGCCAACGCCCCATTACAGTGTCCCCCATGCGTGCCCGCACTGCCTGGCAGCCGGCACCTTGAGGTGCCTTTCAACACCTCTGCCCCCCTTATATATACTTTAAAAAAAAACCCAAGTTTCAGGAGTAGACATGTTTTGTCCAGAGAATCCTAATGGAGTTGTACAACACCAAATAGCACAAACCAAGGTACAACTTAGCTAATATATTAAAATATGACTTTTAAACATTGTAAATGATATTTTTTACAAAAACAAATATTTTTTTATTTTTATTTTTATTAAAAAACGAAAAATACATGGAAAAATAGTAAAAAATAGGAAAATTATTATAAAAATATGAAAAATAGTGGAAATAATTTCCAATACATCTAGTAATATAATATTACACATAAAAGTGTAATTATGTTCATATAAAATTAACATAACAACTATTTAAAATTACAAATATTTTTGTAAAACCATATGGATGACCAACCACCATTAATCATGAGTAAATTCCATTGTCGCAACCGCTATAAGTGATTCCGACTTAAAATCGCCGGCGCCAACCACCAAGCGTCCACCAACCGTCGCCGGTCGCTACCGCAAACCACCGCTACTTTTCATCACCGCCACCAACGACCACTACCATCATTGCGTTTGACATGTTGCTAAGCATTTGGCTAGCACTAGACATTGAGCGGCGTGGAGCGGCGTGGAGACACGTCCTGACCCGTGCCATGGCCATGCACAAAACGTCCTGACCCGTGCCATGGCCGTGGCCAACCATGCACTGCCACGTCCGAACCCGTGCCATGGCCATGCACTGCCATAACTTTGGAATAGGATTTGGCCTCTCGAGCGATGCCTTGTGCCATGCCATGCATTCTGACTCGTGCCATGGCCATGCACTGCCATGGCCTGCCACGTCCTGACCAGTTCCATGGCCAAGGCTTGCCACCGCCACCAACGACCACTACCATAATTCCGTTTGACATGTTGCTAAGCATTTGGCTAGCACTAAACATTGAGCGGCGTGGAGCGGCGTGGAGATACATCCTGACCCGTGCCATGGCCATGCACAAAACGTCCTGACACGTGCCATGGTCGTGGCCAACCATGCACTGCCACGTCTGAACCCGGGCCATGGCCATGCATTGCCATGCCATGGGAATAGGATTTGGCCTCTCGAGCGATGCCTTGTGCCATGCCATGCATTCTAACCCGTGCCATGGCAATGCACTGCCATGGCCTGCCACGTCCTGACAAGTGCCATGGCCTGCCACGTCCTGACCAGTGCCACGTCCTGACCCGTGCCATGGCCATGCATTGCCGTTCCGTTGCTAAAAGCCTGACCTGTGCCATGGCCATGCACTGCCATGGCCTGCCAAGACCCGTGCCATGGCCACGTACTACCATGGCCTGCCACGTCCTGACCCGTGCCATGGCCGTGGCCAACCATGCACTGACATGGCCTGCCACGTCCTGACCCGTGCCATGGCCATGCATTGTCGTTCCGTTGCAAAAACCCTACCCCGTGCCATGGCCATGCACTGCCATGGCCTTCCATGACCTGGCCGTGGCCAACCATGCATTGCCATGGCCTGCCACGTCCCGACCCGTGCCATGGTCGTGGCCAACCATGCACTGCCATGGCCTGCCACGTCCCGACCAGTGCCATGGCCAAGGCAACCATCGTCCTGACCCGTGCCGTGGCCATGCATTGCCGTTCCGTTGCTAAAAGCCTGCCCCGTGCTATGGCCATGCACTGCCATGGCCTGCCACATCCTGGCCCGTGCCATGGCCGTGGCCAACCATGCACTGCCACGTCCAAAGCCGTGCCATGTCCATGCACTGCCATGCCTTTGGAATAGGATTTGGCCTCTCGAGCGATGCCTTGTGCCATGCCATGCCTTCTGACCCGTGCCATGGCCATGCACTGCCAAGGCCTGCCACGTCCTGACCAGTGCCATGGCCAAGGCCTGCCAAGTCCTGACCAGTGCCATGGCCAAGGCCTGCTAAAAGCCAGCCCCGTGCCATGGCCATGCACTGCCATGGCCTGCTATGACCCGTGCCACGGCCACGCACTGCCATGGCCTGCCACGTCCTGACCCGTGCCATGGCCATGGCCAACCATGCACTGCCATGGCCGACCACGTCCTGACCAGTGCCATGGCCAAGGCCTGCCACGTCCTGACCCGTGCCATGGCCATGCATTGCCGTTCCGTAGCTAAAACCCTGCCCCGTGCCATGGCCATGCACTGCCATGGCCTGCCATGTCCTGACCCGTGCCATGGCCGTGGCCAACCATGCACTGCCACGTCCGAACCCGTGCCATGGCTATGCACTGCCATGCCTTTGGAATAGGATTTGGCCTCTCGAGCGATGCCTTGTGCCATGCCATGCCTTCGGACCCGTGCCATGGCCATGCACTGTCATGGCCTATCACGGTCTGCCACGTCCTAACCAGTGCCATGGCCAAGGCCTGCCACGTCCTGCCACGTCCTGACCTGTGCCATGGCCATGCATTGCCGTTTCGTTGCTACGGCCTGCCCCATGCCATGGCCATGCACTGCCATGGCCTGCCACGTGCCATGGCCACGCACTGCCATGGCCTGCCACGTCCTGACCCGTGCCATGGCTGTGGCCAACCATGCACTGCCATTGCCTGCCACGTCCTGACCAGTGCCATGGCCAAGGCCTGCCACGTCTTGACCCGTGCCATGGCCATGCATTGCCGTTCAGTTGCTAAAAGCCTGCCCCGTGCCATGGCCATGCACGGCCATGGCCTGCCACGTCCTGACCCATGCCATGGTCGTGGCCAACCATGCACTCCGACCCGACCCGTGCCCAAGCCCCAAGTCCAAGTCCAAGTCTTTGTATATATATATATATATATATATATATATATATATATATATATATATATATATATATATATATATATATATGTGTGTATATCCAAGTCCAAGTCCAAGTCCAAGTCTTTGATATATATATATATATATATATATATGGTGTATTTAATAGCACACGTGTCGAAAATCAAAGACATAGTCGGGGCAGGTGCTTTAAGGGTTCAGAAGTGCCTTTCAACATCTCTTCCCCCCTTATATATGCTTAAAAAAAAGCCAAAGTTTCACGAGTAGACATGTTTCGTCCAGAGAATCCTAATGAATGCTTCACTCTTTCGATGTTCGACTATAGCCGTTCCATGCGCACGACTAAGTGTCAGGTCCCATTGTCCACCTAATTAATACCCTGCCAATCCCAAAAAACTACGGATCTCAGTAACTGAGGTCAGTCTGGGCCAACTCTACACTGCATCTACCTTCCTCGGATCTACCTGAATACCATCACGGGACACCACGTGTCCTAAGAATGCCACGGACTCAAGCCAGAATCATATTTGGAGAACTTGGCATACAGCTTCTCCTCTCTCAATCTCTGCAACACAATACTCAAGTGCCGAGCATGCTCCTCCTGGCTACGAGAGTAGACGAGAATGTTGTCAATGAACACAATCACAAAAGAATCAAGATACGGCCTGAACACACTGTTCATCAGATGCATAAATGCTACTGGGGCGTTGGTCAGCCCAAAAGACATCACAAGGAACTCATAGTGACCATATCTGGTCCGGAATGCAGTCTTCATAATGTCGGACTCTCTAATCTTCAGCTGATGGTAGCCTGAACGAAGATCAATCTTCGAGAACACCCTAGCTCCTTGGAGCTGATCAAATAAATCATCAATACGAGGCAGAGGATACTTATTCTTCACTGTTACTTTGTTCAGCTGCCTGTAGTCAATACACATCCTCATGGATCCATCCTTCTTCTTAACAAACAGGACCGGTGCACCCCACGGCGACACACTCGGCCGAATGAACCCCTTATCTAGGAGTTCCTGGAGCTGCTCCTTCAATTCCTTCAACTCAGCTGGTGCCATACGATACGGAGGAATAGAAATAGGCTGAGTGCCCGGCACCAAATCGATACCAAAATCAATATCCCTATCCGGCGGCATGCCCGGCAGGTCTGAGGGAAACACATCAGGAAAGTCTCGCACAATGGGAACAGAATCAATACTGGGAGTCCGGGCCTCGACCTCCCGCACAAATGCTAAATAAGAGAGACATCCCTTCCCAACCATTCGTTGGGCCTTGAGGAAAGATATTACCTCGCTAGGTACATACTCAGTCGTGCCTCGCCACTCGATCCTCTGAATGCCCGGCATAGCCAAGGTGACTGTCTTAGCATGACAATCCAGAATAGCATGACATGGAGATAGCCAGTCCATGCCCAATATAACATCAAAATCAATCATGCTGAGAAGCAACAGGTCTACTCGGGTCTCCGGACCTCCAATAGTGACCAAACAGGACCGGTATACGTGGTCCACAACAATAGTATCCCCTACCGGGGTAGATACATGCACTGGCAACTCAAGACTCCCTCGGGTCATGCCCAAATGAGGAGCAAAATATGTAGACACATAAGAATAAGTAGAACCGGGATCAAACAATACTGAGGCATCTCTGTGGCAGACTGAAATAATACCTGTAATGACATCATCAGAAGCAACAGCCTCAGATCGGCCCCTGAAAAGCATAGCATCTAGCCTGTCCGCCTGATCGGCCTCCCCCTCGAGAGCGACCCCTAGCTGTCTGACCCTCACCCCTAGCTGGCGGGGCGGGTGCTGAAGTAGAATGACCAGATGACGAGGGCTGCCCCCTCTGCTGATAAGATCCGGAAACAAGACGGGGACACTCCCTACGGTGGTGCCCAAACTCTCCGCACTCGTAGCAACTCCCCGGTGCTGGGTACTGAGACTGATAAGGACCTCTGGCGCTGGAGTGGCCAGCTGATGAACTAGGCCGAGATGAACCCCGAGCGGATGGGGCCTGTGAAGAACTCTGAGCTGGCATGGCACTGAGAGATGGCTGGCTCTGGTTCGAACCCTGATAACCCTATCTAGAAGACCATCTGCCACGATCGGAGCGACCCGACTGCGAAGATCTGAAAGAGCGACCTCGGCTCTGTTGACTCTGGCCTCTAGTCTGAGTACCACTGGAACTAGCTGCACCTCAAGGCCTCTTGGCCTCCCTCTCATCCCACTGTCTGCGACAATCTGTCTCTATGTCGTGAGCAATATCCACGACATCCTCAAATGTACGACTCAAAACCCTCTCCCGAGTCATAAGAATATGAATGGGATAAATGAGGCCGTCCACGAAGCGCCCAATCCTCTATTTGTCGGAATGAACCAACCACGGTGCATATTTGGACAACTCTGTAAACCTGATCTCATAATCTAACACTGACATGTCCCCCTGACGGACACCCTCAAACTGCCTACGCATCTCCTCTCTCTGAGATCGAGGCACCCATTTGTCCAAGAACATAGTGGAGAACTCCGGCCAAGATAGTGGTGCTGCTCCGGCTGGCCTGCGGCGCTCATAAGCCTCCCACCAAGCGAAGGCTGGTCCCTGAAACCGAAAGGTAGTGAAAGACACCCCACTGGACTCCAATATCCCTGCCGTACGAAGCATCCGACGGCACTTATTCAGAAAACCTTGGGCGTCCTCGCTCGGAGCACCAGTAAACACGGGAGGAGATAACCTGATGAACCTCTCGAGACGACACTACTCATCGTCTGTCATAGCTGGGACCCTGTCCCCCTGAACTTGATCTGCTGGCTGAACCGGAACCACAGGCTGAACTGAAGGAGCCTCTGGTGTCTGTATGCCCTGCACTGCTGGCTCTGGAGTGCGTACTATGGGGGTCTGAAGACCACCCCCGATCCCTGATGTAGCTGCTGCAGTAGTAACTGAAACCGCCTATGCTAGGCCAGTGCAGATTGCTAGTATCTGAGCCAGGGTCTCCTGTAGACCCGGAATGACAATGGGCACAGCTGGTGCCAGATCTAGTGCTGCTGGCACCTCTGCAACTGGGGGCTGTAGGTCAGCTGGCACTGCCTCAGCTGCCCTAACTCCGCCACGACCACGACCGCGTCCACGGCCTCTAGCAGGTGGTAGTGGTGGTTGTCCTCCACGTCCGGATGATCGAGTTCTCGCCATCTGCGAGAGAATAGAATGTCAAAGTTCAGATCAAGTCAAAAGTAATCGCACGACAAGAATTCCAAGAATTGAAACTTTTCCTAAGAAGGTTTGCAGCCTCCCGAGGATAAGTACAGTCGTCCCATCACCTATCCACGAGACTCTACCAACCGGCTCATGACTCGCGAGACCTGTTAACCTAGGCTCTGATACCAACTTGTCACGACCCAAACCCTGGTCGTGATGGCGCCCAACACGATGCTAGGCAAGCCCGACCATATTATCCCTTAAACTAGCCAGTTATTAATCAAATTAAACTTAAACAGTAAATGATCATATCAGGTGATAAGCAAAATGTAAAACATACAAAATACGGTCCCAACCATATCGTGGTGTCACGAGACTGAGCCTCTACAGAATAACATCCTAATACAACCAAGTCTAGGCAAATAGGACATCAACAAGATGATAAAGAAGGAGAAAACAAGCTCTGCGGACGCTGGCAGCTACCTCGTAATCTCCGCGAAAGTAGACAGGGATCAGCAGCTACAATGTCTCAACTGCTCTCGGGCACCTGCGGATCTGCACAGAAAGTGCAGGGGAGTGGGGTGAGTATATTTCAACTCAGTGAGTAACAATAGTAAATAATAACTGAAAGTAAGAACTCCTGTGCTATCACTTAGCAGTTCTAAGGCAACCCTCACAGGTACGTCATCACTATGGTAGTACTCTAATATCCAATCCACATTTATCTCTACAAGATTCCACACTGCTCCAACCCTCACTCGTACCCCTACGGTGTACGGCCATCTCAATATATAAAGACACATACCTATGTCTATAATGTATAGGTATTAAGGTAGGTAGTAGGATATGAATAAGTTTAATGCTGCGGCGTGCAGCCCGCTCCAATACATATACCGCTGCGGCGCGCAGCCCGCTCCATTTAACGTCGACGGCGCTCACTGGGGTGTATACAGACTTCGGAGGGGCTCCCTAGGCCCAAGCACTATTATACTGCGGCGTGTAGTCCGATCCGATATATATGTATATATATTTATACTGCTGCGGCGCGTAGCCCGATCCCATGATATACACCAGCGCTCACTGAGAATGTGTGCGGACTCGGACTCCGAAGGGGCTCCTACAGCCCAAGCGCAATAATACTGCGGCGTGCAGTCCGTTCCACATGTA
>JASVEL010000661.1:180000-190000 GCA_032618575.1 Nicotiana noctiflora
GCAATCGGCAACTTGGTAAGCTTTGCCCCATACACTTTGCCCCTTGCGGTGCTAGTAGCATGTTGCTTTTCCATTCCATTGCTAAAAGCCATCAGCCGTAACGAGCTTTGTCGCCTCCCGATGTTAGACCTAACCCACAACAATCGATGGCAATCGACAACTTAGAAAGCTACGCCCCATACACTTCGCCCCTTGCAGTGCTACTAGCATGTTGCTTTGCCGTTCCATTGCTAAAAGCCATCAGCCGCCATGAGTGACGTTATGCCAGACACAACCCGCAACAACCGATGGCAATCGGCAACTTAGTAGGCTTCGCCCCATACACTTCGCCCATTGCGGTGCTACTAGCATGTTGCTTTGCCGTTCCATTGCTAAAAGCCATTAGCCGTAACGAGCTTTGTCGCCTCCCGATGTTAGACCTAACCCACAACAACCGATGGCAATCGACAACTTAATAAGCTCCGCCCCATACACTTCGCCCCTTGCGGTGCTATTAGCATGTTGCTTTGCCGTTCCATTGCTAAAAGCCATCAGCCGCCATGAGTGATGTTATGCCAGACACAACCCGCAACTACAGATAGCAATCGGCAACTTAGTAAGCTTCGCCCCATACAATTCGCCCCTTGCGGTGCTACTAGCATGTTGCTTTGCCGTTCCATCGCTAAAGGCCATCAACCGCCATGAGTGATGTGATTCCAGACACAACCCGCAACAACCGATGGAAATCAGCAACTTAATAAAGCTTCGCAATATACACTTCACCACTTGCGGTGCAACTAGCTCATTGCTTTGTCGTTCCATTGCTAAAAGCCATCAGCCGCCACGAGCTTTGTCGCCTCCCGATGTTAGACACAACCAGCAACAACCGATGGCAATCGGCAACTTAGTAAGCTTCGCCCCATGCACATCGCCACTTCCGGTGCTACTTGCACGATGCTTTTCCATTCCATTGCTAAAAGCCATCAGCCGTCTCGAGCGGTGGGGGGAGGGGGGGGTTCCTACCTAACCCACAACAACCGATGGCAATCGGCAACTTAGTAAGCTTCGCCCCATACACTTCGCCCCTTGCGGTGCTACTAGCATGTTTCTTTGATGTTCCATTGCTAAAGGCCATCAACCGCCATGAGTGATGTAATTCTAGACACCACCCGCAACAACCAATGGCAATCAGCAACTTAGTAAAGCTTCGAAATATACACTTCACCACTTGCGGTGCATCTAGCTTATTGCTTTGCCGTTCCATTGCTAAAAGCCATCAGACGCCACGAGCGTTGTCGCCTCCCGATGTTAGACACAACCAGCAACAACCGATGGCAATCGGCAACTTAGTAAGCTTCGCCCCATGCACATCGCCCCTTTCGGTGCTACTTGCACGATGCTTTGCCGTTCTGTTGCTAAAAGCCATCAGCCGCCACGAGGGTTGTCGCCTCCCGATGTCTCCATCGGTTGTTGCGCCCGCAACAATCGATGGCAATTGGCAACTTAGTAAGCTTCGCCCCATGCACATCGCCCCTTTCGGTGCTACTTGTATGATGCTTTGCCGTTCCATTGCTAAAAGCCATCAGCTGTCTCGAGCGGTGGGGGGAATGGGGGGGGTTTCCGACCTAACCCACAACAACCTGTGGCAATCGGCAACTTAGTAAGATTCGCCCCATACACTTCTCCCCTTGCGGTGCTACTAGCATGTTTCTTTGCCGTTCCATTGCTAAAGGCCATCAACCGCCATAAGTGATGTGATTCCAGACACAACCCGCAACAACCGATGGCAATCAGCAACTTAGTAATGCTTCGCAATATACACTTCAACACTTGCGGTGCAACTAGCTTATTGCTTTGCCGTTCCATTGCTAAAAGCCATCAGACGCCACGAGCGTTGTCGCCTCCCGATGTTAGACACAACCAGCCACAACAGATGGCAATTGGCAATTTAGTAAGCTTCACCCCATGCACATCGCCCCTTTCGATGCTACTTGCATGATGCTTTGCTGTTCCATTGCTAAAAGACATCAGCCGCCATGAGGGTTGTCGCATCCCGATGTCTCCATCGGTTGTTGTGCCCACAACAACCGATGGCAATCGGCAACTTAGTAAGCTTCGCCCCATGCACATCGCCCCTTTCGGTGCTACCTGCGTGATGCTTTGCCATTCCATTGCTAAATGCCATCAGCCGTCACGGGTGGTGGGTGGACTTACATACATAACCCACAACATACGATGGCAATCGGCAACTTAGTAAGCTTCGCCCCACACACTTCGCCCTTTGCGGTGCTACTAGCATGTTGCTTTGCCGTTCCATTGCTAAAGGCCATCAACTGCCATGAGTGATGTAATCCCGATGTTAGACATAACCAGCAACAACCGATGGCAATCGGCAACTTAGTAAAGCTTAGCCCCATGCATATCGCCCCTTTCGGTGCTACTTGCACGATGCTTTGCCGTTCCATTGCTAAAAGCCATCAGCCGCCACGAGGGTAGTCGCCTCCCGATGTCTCCATCGGTTGTTGCGCCCGCAACAATCGATGGCAATTGGCAACTTAGTAAGCTTCGCCCCATGCACATCGCCCCTTTCGGTGCTACTTGTATGATGCTTTGCCGTTCCATTGCTAAAAGCCATCAGCTGTCTCGAGCGGTGGGGGGAATGGGGGGGGTTTCCGACCTAACCCACAACAACCTGTGGCAATCGGCAACTTAGTAAGATTCGCCCCATACACTTCTCCCCTTGCGGTGCTACTAGCATGTTTCTTTGCCGTTCCATTGATAAAGGCCATCAACCGCCATAAGTGATGTGATTCCAGACACAACCCGCAACAACCGATGGCAATCAGCAACTTAGTAATGCTTCGCAATATACACTTCAACACTTGCGGTGCAACTAGCTTATTGCTTTGCCGTTCCATTGCTAAAAGCCATCAGACGCCACGAGCATTGTCGCCTCCCGATGTTAGACACAACCAGCCACAACAGATGGCAATTGGCAATTTAGTAAGCTTCACCCCATGCACATCGCCCCTTTCGATGCTACTTGCATGATGTTTTGCCGATCCATTGCTACAAGACATCAGCCGCCATGAGGGTTGTCGCCTCCCGATGTCTCCATCGGTTGTTGTGCCCGCAACAACCGATGGCAATCGGCAACTTAGTAAGCTTCGCCCCATGCACATCGCCCCTTTCGGTGCTACTTGCGTGATGCTTTGCCATTCCATTGCTAAATGCCATCAGCCGTCACGGGTGGTGGGTGGACTTACATACATAACCCACAACAACCGATGGCAATCGGCAACTTAGTAAGCTTCGCCCCACACACTTCGCCCTTTGCGGTGCTACTAGCATGTTGCTTTGCCGTTCCATTGCTAAAGGCCATCAACTGCCATGAGTGATGTAATGCCACCCTAGACGCAACCAGCAACAACCGATGGCAATCGGCAACTTAGTAAAGCTTAGCCCCATGCACATCGCCCCTTTCGGTGCTACTTGCACGATGCTTTGCCGTTCCATTGCTAAAAGCCATCAGCCGCCACGAGGGTTGTCGCCTCCCGATGTCTCCATCGGTTGTTGCGCCCGCAACAACCGATAGCAATTGGCAACTTAGTAAGCTTCGCCCCAAGCACATCGCCCTTGTCGGTGCTACTTGCTTGATGCTTTGTCGTTCCATTGCTAAATGCCATCAGCCGTCACGGGCGGTGGTGGACTTACATATATAACCCACAACAACCGATGGCAATCGGCAACTTAGTAAGCTTCGCCCCATACACTTTGCCCCTTGCGGTGCTAATACCAAGTTGCTTTGCCGATCCATTGCTAAAGGCCATCAACCGCCATGAACGATGTAATGCCACACTAGACGCAACCAGCAACAACCGATGGCAATCGACAACTTAGTAAGCTTCGCCCCATGCACATCACCCCTTTCGGTGCTACTTGCACGATGCTTTGCCGTTCCATTGCTAAAAGCCATCAGCCGCCACGAGGGTTTTCGCCTCCCGATGTCTCCATCGGTTGTTGCGCCCGCAACAATTGATGGCAATCAGCAACTTAGTAAGCTTCGCCCCATGCACATCGACCCTTTCGGTGCTACTTGCATGATGCTTTGCCGTTCTATTGCTAAATGCCATCAGCCATCACGGGCGGTGGTGGACCTACATACATTACCCATAACAACCGATGACAATCAGCAACCTAGTAAGCTTCGCCCCATACACTTTGCCCCTTGCGGTGCTACTAGCATGTTGCTTTGCCGTTCCATTGCTAAAGGACATCAGCCGCCATGAACGATGTAATGCCACACTAGACGCAACCAGCAACAACCGATGGAAATCGACAACTTAGTAAGCTTCGCCCCATGCACATCGCCCCTTTCGGTGCTACTTGCATGATGCTTTGCCGTTCCATTGCTAAAAGCCATCAGCCGCCACGAGGGTTGTCGCCTCCCGATGTCTCCATTGGTTGTTGTGCCCGCAATAACCGATGACAATCGGCAACTTAGTAAGCTTCGCCCCATGCACATCGCCCCTTTCGGTGCTACATGCATGATGCTTTGCCGTTCCATTGCTAAATGCCATCAGCCGTCACGAGCGGTGGTGGACTTACATACATAACCCACAACAACCGATGGCAATCGACAACTTAGTAAGCTTCGCCCCATACACTTCGCCCCTTGCGGTGCTACTAGCATGTTTCTTTGTTGTTCTATTGCTAAAGGCCATCAACCGCCATGAGTGATGTAATTCTAGACACAACCCGCAACAACCAATGGCAATCAACAACTTAGTAAAGCTTCGAAATATACACTTCACCACTTGCGGTGCAACTAGCTTATTGCTTTGCCGTTCCATTGCTAAAAGCCATCAGACGCCACGAGCGTTGTCGCCTCCCGATGTTAGACACAACCAGCAACAACCGATGGCAATCGGCAACTTAGTAAGCTTCGCCCCATGCACATCGCCCCTTTCGGTGCTACTTGCACGATGCTTTGCCGTTCCGTTGCTAAAAGCCATCAGCCGCCACGAGGGTTGTCGCCTCCCGATGTCTCCATCGGTTGTTGCGCCCGCAACAATCGATGGCAATTGGCAACTTAGTAAGCTTCGCCCCATGCACATCGCCCCTTTCGGTGCTACTTGTATGATGCTTTGCCGTTCCATTGCTAAAAGCCATCAGCTGTCTCGAGCGGTGGGGGGAATAGGGGGGGTTTCCGACCTAACCCACAACAACCTGTGGCAATCGGCAACTTAGTAAGATTCGCCCCATACACTTCTCCCCTTGCGGTGCTACTAGCATGTTTCTTTGCCGTTCCATTGCTAAAGGCCATCAACCGCCATAAGTGATGTGATTCCAGACACAACCCGCAACAACCGATGGCAATCAGCAACTTAGTAATGCTTCGCAATATACACTTCAACACTTGCGGTGCAACTAGCTTATTGCTTTGCCGTTCCATTGCTAAAAGCCATCAGACGCCACGAGCGTTGTCGCCTCCCGATGTTAGACACAACCAGCCACAACAGATGGCAATTGGCAATTTAGTAAGCTTCACCCCATGCACATCGCCCCTTTCGATGCTACTTGCATGATGCTTTGCCGTTCCATTGCTAAAAGACATCAGCCGCCATGAGGGTTGTCGCCTCCCGATGTCTCCATCGGTTGTTGTGCCCGCAACAACCGATGGCAATCGGCAACTTAGTAAGCTTCGCCCCATGCACATCGCCCCTTTCGGTGCTACCTGCGTGATGCTTTGCCATTCCATTGCTAAATGGCCATCAGCCGTCACGGGTGGTGGGTGGACTTACATACATAACCCACAACAACCGATGGCAATCGGCAACTTAGTAAGCTTCGCCCCACACACTTCGCCCTTTGCGGTGCTACTAGCATGTTGCTTTGCCGTTCCATTGCTAAAGGCCATCAACTGCCATGAGTGATGTAATCCCGATGTTAGACACAACCAGCAACAACCGATGGCAATCGGCAACTTAGTAAAGCTTAGCCCCATGCATATCGCCCCTTTCGGTGCTACTTGCACGATGCTTTGCCGTTCCATTGCTAAAAGCCATCAGCCGCCACGAGGGTTGTCGCCTCCCGATGTCTCCATCGGTTGTTGCGCCCGCAACAATCGATGGCAATTGGCAACTTAGTAAGCTTCGCCCCATGCACATCGCCCCTTTCGGTGCTACTTGTATGATGCTTTGCCGTTCCATTGCTAAAAGCCATCAGCTGTCTCGAGCGGTGGGGGGAATGGGGGGGGTTTCCGACCTAACCCACAACAACCTGTGGCAATCGGCAACTTAGTAAGATTCGCCCCATACACTTCTCCCCTTGCGGTGCTACTAGCATGTTTCTTTGCCGTTCCATTGTTAAAGGCCATCAACCGCCATAAGTGATGTGATTCCAGACACAACCCGCAACAACCGATGGCAATCAGCAACTTAGTAATGCTTCGCAATATACACTTCAACACTTGCGGTGCAACTAGCTTATTGCTTTGCCGTTCCATTGCTAAAAGCCATCAGACGCCACGAGCGTTGTCGCCTCCCGATGTTAGACACAACCAGCCACAACAGATGGCAATTAGCAATTTAGTAAGCTTCACCCCATGCACATCGCCCCTTTCGATGCTACTTGCATGATGCTTTGCCGTTCCATTGCTAAAAGACATCAGCCGCCATGAGGGTTGTCGCCTCCCGATGTCTCCATCGGTTGTTGTGCCCGCAACAACCGATGGCAATCGGCAACTTAGTAAGCTTCGCCCCATGCACATCGCCCCTTTCGGTGCTACTTGCGTGATGCTTTGCCATTCCATTGCTAAATGCCATCAGCCGTCACGGGTGGTGGGTGGACTTACATACATAACCCACAACAACCGATGGCAATCGGCAACTTAGTAAGCTTCGCCCCACACACTTCGCCCTTTGCGGTGCTACTAGCATGTTGCTTTGCCGTTCCATTGCTAAAGGCCATCAACTGCCATGAGTGATGTAATGCCACCCTAGACGCAACCAGCAACAACCGATGGCAATCGGCAACTTAGTAAAGCTTAGCCCCATGCACATCGCCCCTTTCGGTGCTACTTGCACGATGCTTTGCCGTTCCATTGCTAAAAGCCATCAGCCGCCACGAGGGTTGTCGCCTCCCGATGTCTCCATCGGTTGTTGCGCCCGCAACAACCGATAGCAATTGGCAACTTAGTAAGCTTCGCCCCAAGCACATCGCCCTTGTCGGTGCTACTTGCTTGATGCTTTGTCGTTCCATTGCTAAATGCCATCAGCCGTCACGGGCGGTGGTGGACTTACATATATAACCCACAACAACCGATGGCAATCGGCAACTTAGTAAGCTTCGCCCCATACACTTTGCCCCTTGCGGTGCTAATACCAAGTTGCTTTGCCGATCCATTGCTAAAGGCCATCAACCGCCATGAACGATGTAATGCCACACTAGACGCAACCAGCAACAACCGATGGCAATCGACAACTTAGTAAGCTTCGCCCCATGCACATCACCCCTTTCGGTGCTACTTGCACGATGTTTTGCCGTTCCATTGCTAAAAGCCATCAGCCGCCACGAGGGTTTTCGCCTCCCGATGTCTCCATCGGTTGTTGCGCCCGCAACAATTGATGGCAATCGGCAACTTAGTAAGCTTCGCCCCATGCACATCGCCCCTTTCGGTGCTACTTGCATGATGCTTTGCCGTTCTATTGCTAAATGCCATCAGCCATCACGGGCGGTGGTGGACCTACATACATTACCCATAACAACCGACGACAATCAGCAACCTAGTAAGCTTCGCCCCATACACTTTGCCCCTTGCGGTGCTACTAGCATGTTGCTTTGCCGTTCCATTGCTAAAGGACATCAGCCGCCATGAACGATGTAATGCCACACTAGACGCAACCAGCAACAACCGATGGAAATCGACAACTTAGTAAGCTTCGCCCCATGCACATCGCCCCTTTCGGTGCTACTTGCATGATGCTTTGCCGTTCCATTGCTAAAAGCCATCAGCCGCCACGAGGGTTGTCGCCTCCCGATGTCTCCATTGGTTGTTGCGCCCGCAATAACCGATGGCAATCGGCAACTTAGTAAGCTTCGCCCCATGCACATCGCCCCTTTCGGTGCTACATGCATGATGGTTTGCCGTTCCATTGCTAAATGCCATCAGCCGTCACGGGCGGTGGTGGACTTACATACATAACCCACAACAACCGATGGCAATCGGCAACTTAGTAAGCTTCGCCCCATACACTTCGCCCCTTGCGGTGCTACTAGCATGTTGCTTTGCCGTGCCATTGCTAAAGGCCGTCAACCGCCATGAACGATGTAATGCCACACAACCCACAACAACAAATGGCAATCAACAACTTAATAAGCTTCGCCGCATGCACTTTGCCCCTTGCGGGGCTACTCGCACGTTGCTTTGCCGTTCCATTGCCGAAAGCGATTTGCCGCCATGAGCATTGTCGCCTCCCGATTTTGCCCGAAACATCCATTGGCAACCAGCACTTACTTAGCTTTGCCCCATGCGCACGGCACCTTGAGGTGCTACTTGCATGATGCTCCACCTTTTGTTGCCAACGTTCAATGTTTGCAATCGGCAATCGGCAACTTAGTAAGCTTCACCCCATACACTTTGCCCCTTGCGGTGCTACTAGCATGTTGCTTTGCCGTTCCATTGCTAAAGGCCATCAACCGCCATGAGTGATGTAATACCACACAACCCGCAACAACCGATGGCAATCAGAAACTTAATAAGCTTCGCCCTGTGCACTTCGCCCCTTGTAGGGCTACTCGCACGTTGCTTTGCCGTTCCATTGCCGAAAGCCATTTGCCGCCACGAGCGTTGTCGCCTCCCGATTTTGCCCGCAACATCCATTGGCAACCGGCACTTACTAAGCTTTGCCTCATGCGCACGGCACCTTGAGGTGCTACTTGCATGATGCTCCACCTTTTGTTGCCAACGGTCAATGTTTCCCGCAAGCGGTGCGACCCCCAGGCATGCTACGAGCCCGCACGAGTACTTGCCGGCGTGGATTGTGAACTTCGGGGACGTTGCACGGCCAATCCATGCATGCCCCCTATGCCCACGCCCCATTCCAGCGTCCCCCATGCATGCCCGTACTGCCTGGCAGCCGGCACCTTGAGATGCCTTTCAACACCTCTGCCCCCCTTATATATACTTAAAAAAAAAAACCCAAGGTTCAGGAGTAGACATGTTTTGTCCAGAGAATCCTAATGGAGTTGTACAACACCAAATAGCACAAACCAATGTACAACTTAGCTAATATATTAACAAATGACTTTTAAACATTGTTAATGATATTTTTTACAAAAAAAAATATTTTTTTATTTTTATTTTTATTAAAAAACGAAAAATACATGGAAAAATAGTAAAAAATAGGAAAATTATTATAAAAATAGGAAAAATAGTGGAAATAATTTCCAATACATCTAGTAATATAATATTACACATAAAAGTGTAATTATGTTTATATAAAATTAACATAACAACTATTTAAAATTACAAAAAAGCAATAAAAAATAGATAAAAAATAGGTAAAATACATAATATTTTTGTAAAACCGTATGGATGACCAACCACCATTAATCATGAGTAAATTCCATTGTCGCAACCGCTATATGTGATTCCGACTTAAAATCACCGGCGCCAACCACCAAGCGTCCACCAACCGTCGCCGGTCGCTACCGCAAACCACCGCTACTTTCCATCACCGCCACCAACGACAACTACCATCATTGCGTTTGACATGTTGCTAAGCATTTGGCTAGCACTAGACATTGAGCGGCGTGGAGCGGCGTGGAGACACGTCCTGACCCGTGCCATGGCCATGCACAAAACGTCCTGACCCGTGCCATGGCCGTGGCCAATCATGCACTGCCACGTCCGAACCCGTGCCATGGCCATGCACTGCCATGCCTTTGGAATAGGATTTTTCCTCTCGAGCGATGCCTTGTGCCATGCCATGCATTCTGACCCGTGCCATTACCATGC
>JASVEL010000661.1:200000-207500 GCA_032618575.1 Nicotiana noctiflora
ACATACATAACCCACAACAACCGATGGCAATCGGCAACTTAGTAAGCTTCGCCCCATACACTTTGCCCTTGCGGTGCTACTAGCATGTTGCTTTGCCGTTCCATTGCTAAAGGCCATCAACTGCCATGAGTGATGTAATGGCACACAAGACGCAACCAGCAACAACCGATGGCAATCGGCAACTTAGTAAGCTTCGCCCTATGAACATCGCCCCTTTTGGTGCTACTTGCACGATCCTTTGCCGTTCCATTGGTAAAAGCCATCAGGCGCCACGAGGGTTGTCGCCTCCCGATGTCTCCATCGGTTGTTGCGCCCGCAACAACCGATGGCAATCGGCAACTTAGTAACATTCGCCCCATGCACATTGCCCCTTTCGGTGCTACTTGCATGATCCTTTTCCGTTCCATTTCTAAATGCCACCAGCCGTCACAGGCGGTGGGTGGACTTACATACATAACCCACAACAACCGATGGCAATCGGCAACTTAGTAAGCTTCGCCCCATACACTTTGCCCCTTGCGGTGCTACTAGCATGTTGCTTTGCCGTTCCATTGCTAAAGGCCATCAACCGCCATGAGTGATGTAATGCCACACTAGATGCAACCAGCAACAACCGACGGCAATCGACAACTTAGTAAGCTTCGCCCCATGCACATCGCCCCTTTTGGTGCTACTTGCACGATACTTTGCCGTTCCATTGCTAAAAGCCATCAGCCGCCACGAGGGTTGTCGCCTCCCGATGTATCCATCGGTTGTTACGCCCGCAATAACCGATGGCAATCGGCAACTTAGTAAGCTTCGCCCCATGCACATCGCCCCTTTCGGTGCTACTTGCATGATGCTTTGCTGTACCATTGCTAAATGCCATCAGCCGTCACGGGCAGTGGGTGGACTTACATATATAACCCACAACAACCGATGGCAATCGGCAACTTAGTAAGCTTTGCCCCATACACTTTGCCCCTTGCGGTGCTACTAGCATGTTGCTTTGCCGTTCCATTGCTAAAGGCCATCAACTGCCATGAGTGATGTAATGCCACACTAGACGCAACCAGCAACAACCGACGGCAATCGACAACTTAGTAAGCTTCGCCCCATGCACACCGCCCCTTTTGGTGCTACTTGCACGATACTTTGCCGTTCCATTGCTAAAAGCCATCAGCCGCCACGAGGGTTGTCGCCTCCCGATGTATCCATCGGTTGTTACGCCCGCAACAACCGATGGCAATCGACAACTTAGTAAGCTTCACCCCATGCACATCGCCCCTTTCGGTGCTACTTGCATGATGCTTTGCCGTTCTATTGGTAAATGCCATCAGCCGTTACGGGCGGTGGGTGGACTTACATACATAACCCACAGCAACCGATGGCAATCGGCAACTTAGTAAGCTTCGCCCCATACACTTCGCCCCTTGCGATGCTACTAGCATGTTGCTTTGCTGTTCCATTGCTAAAAGCCATCAGCCGCCATGAGTGAGTGATGTTAACACAACACACAACAACCGATGGAAATCGGCAACTTAGTAAGCTTCGCCCCATACACTTTTCCCCTTGCGGTGCTACTAGCATGTTGCTTTGACATTCCATTTCTAAAGGCCATCAACCGCCATGAGTGATGTGATTCCAGACACAACCCGCAACAACTGATGGCAATCAGCAACTTAGTAAAGCTTCGCAATATACACTTCACCACTTGCGGTGCAACTAGCTCATTGCTTTGCCTTTCCATTGCTAAAAGCCATCAGCCGCCACGAGCGTTGTCGCCTCCCGATGTTAGACACAACCAGCAACAACCGATGGCAATCAGCAACTTAGTAAGCTTCACCCCATGCACATCGCCCCTTTCGGTGCTACTTGCACGACGCTTTTCCGTTCCATTGCTCAAAGCCATCAGCCATCTCGAGCGGTGGGGGGAAGGGGGGGGTTTCCGACCTAACCCACAACAACCGATGGCAAACGGAAACTTAGTAAGCTTCGCCCCATACACTTTGCCCCTTGCGGTGCTACTAGCATGTTGCTTTGACATTCCATTGCTAAAGGCCATCAACCGCCATGAGTGATGTGATTCCAGACACAACCCGCAACAACCGATGGCAATCAACAACTTAGTAAAGCTTCGCAATATACACTTCACCACTTGCGGTGCAACTAGCTCATTGCTTTGCCTTTCCATTGCTAAAAGCCATCAGCCGCCACGAGCGTTGTCGCCTCCCGATGTTAGACACAACCAGCAACAACCGATGGCAATCAGCAACTTAGTAAGCTTCGCCCCATGCACATCGCCCCTTTCGGTGCTACTTGCACGATGCTTTGTCGTTCCATTACTAAAAGCCATCAGCCATCTCGAGCGGTGGGGGGAAGGGGGGGGGGTTTCCGACCTAACCCACAACAACCGATGGCAAATAGAAACTTAGTAAGCTTCGCCCCATACACTTCGCCCCTTGCGGTGCTACTAGCATGTTGCTTTGCCGTTCCATTGCTAAAGGCCATCAACCGCCATGAGTGATGTGATTCCAGACACAACCCGCAACAACCGATGGCAATCAGAAACTTAGTAAGGCTTCGGAATATACACTTCACCACTTGCGGTGCAACTAGCTCATTGCTTTGCCATTCCATTGCTAAAAGCCATCAGCCGCCACGAGCGTTGTCGCCTCCCGATGTTAGACACAACCAGCAACAACCGATGGCAATCGGTAACTTAGTAAGCTTTGCCCCATGCACATTGCCCCTTTCGGTGCTACTTGCACGATGCTTTGCCGTTCCATTGCTAAAAGCCATCCGCCGCCACGAGGGTTGTCGCCTCCCGATGTCTCCATCGATTGTTGCGCCCGCAACCACCGATGGCAATCGGCAACTTAGTAAGCTTCGCCCCATGCAAATCGCCCCTTTCGGTGCTACTTGCATGATGCTTTGCCGTTCCATTGCTAAATGCCATCAGCCATCACGGGTGGTGGGTTGACTTACATACATAACCCACAACAACCGATGGCAATCGGCAACTTAGTAAGCTTCGCCCCATACACTTTGCCCCTTGCGGTGGTATTAGCATGGTGCTTTGCCGTTCTATTGCTAAAGGCCATCAACTGCCATGAGTGATGTAATGGCACACTAGACGCAACCAGCAACAACCGATGGCAATCGGCAACTTAGTAAGCTTCGCCCCATGCACATTGCCCCTTTCGGTGATACTTGCACTATGCTTTGCCGTTCCATAGCTAAAAGCCATCAGCTGCCATGAGGGTTGTCACCTCCCGATGTCTCCATCGATTGTTGCGCCCGCAACAACCGATGGCAATCGGCAACTTAGTAAGCTTCGCCCCATGCACATTGCCCCTTTCGGTGCTACTTGCATGATGCTTTGCCGTTCCATTGCTAAATGCCATCAGCCGTCACGGGCGGTGGGTGGACTTACATACATAACCCACAACAACCGATGGCAATCGGCAACTTAGTAAGCTTCGCCCCATACACTTCGCCCCTTGCGGTGCTACTAGCATGTTGCTTTGTCGTTCCATTGCTAAAAGCCATCAGCCGCCATGAGTGATGTTAGCACAACCCGCAACAACCGATGGCAATCGGCAACTTAGTAAGCTTCGCCCCATACACTTCGCCCCTTGCGGTGCTACTAGCATGTTGCTTTGACATTCCATTGCTAAAGGCCATCAACCGCCATGAGTGATGTGATTCCAGACACAACCCGCAACAACCGATGGCAATCAGCAACTTAGTAAAGCTTCGCAATATACACTTCACCACTTGCGGTGCAACTAGCTCATTGCTTTGCCGTTCCATTGCTAAAAGCCATCATCCGCCACGAGTGTTGTCGCCTCCCGATGTTAGACACAACCAGCAACAACCGATGGCAATCGGCAACTTAGTGAGCTTCGTCCCAGGCACATCGCCCCTTTCGGTGCTACTTGCACGATGCTTTGCCGTTCCATTGCCAAAAGCCATCAGCCGTCTCGAGCGGTGGGGGGAAGGGGGGGGGGTTTCCCATCTAACCCACAATAACCGATGGAAAATGGCAACTTAGTAAGCTTCGCCCCATACACTTTGCCCCTTGCGGTGCTACTAGCATGTTGCTTTGCCATTCCATTGCTAAAGGCCATCAACCGCCATGAGTGATGTGATTCCAGACACAACCCGCAACAACCGATGGCAATGTGAAACTTAGTAAGGCTTTGCAATATACACTTCACCACTTGCGGTGCAACTAGCTCATTGCTTTGCCATTCCATTGCTAAAAGCCATCAGCCGCCACGAGCGTTGTCGCCTCCCGATGTTAGACACAACCAGCAACAACCGATGGCAATCGGCAACTTAGTAAGCTTTGCCCCACGCACATCGCCCCTTTCGGTGCTACTTGCACGATGCTTTGCCGTTCCATTGCTAAAAGCCATCCGCCGCCACGAGGGTTGTCGCCTCCCGATGTCTCCATCGATTGTTGCGCCCGCAACAACCGATGGCAATCGGCAACTTAGTAAGCTTCGCCCCATGCAAATCGCCCCTTTCGGTGCTACTTGCATGATGCTTTGCCGTTCCATTGCTAAATGCCATCAGCCGTCACGGGTGGTGGGTGGACTTACATACATAACCCACAACAACCGATGGCAATCGGCAACTTAGTAAGCTTCGCCCCATACACTTTGCCCCTTGCGGTGGTATTAGCATGGTGCTTTGTCGTTCTATTGCTAAAGGCCATCAACTGCCATGAGTGATGTAATGGCACACTAGACACAACCAGCAACAACCGATGGCAATCGGCAACTTAGTAAGCTTCGCCCCATGCACATCGCCCTTTCGGTGCTACTTGCATGATGCTTTGCCATTCCATTGCTAAATGCCATCAGCCGTCACGGGTGGTGGGTGGACTTACATACATAACCCACAACAACTGTTGGCAATCGGTAACTTAGTATGCTTCGCCCCATACACTTCGCCCCTTGCGGTGCTACTAGCATGTTGCTTTGCCGTTCCATTGGTAAAGGCCATCAACTGCCATGAGTGATGTAATGCTATACTAGACGCCACAACAACCGATGGTAATCGACAACATAGTAAGCTTCGCCACATGCACATCGCCCCTTTCGGTGCTACTTGCACAATGCTTTGATGTTCCATTGCTAGGAGCCATCAGCCGCCACGAGGGTTGTCACCTCCCGATGTCTCCATTGGTTGTTACGCCCGCAACAACCGATGGCAATCGGCAACTTAGTAAGCTTGACCCCATGCACATCGCCGCTATCGGTGCTACTTGCAAGATGCTTTGCCGTCCCATTGATAAATACCATCAGCCGTCATGGGCGGTGGGTGGACTTACATACATAACCCACAACAACCGATGGCAATCGGCAACTTAGTAAGCTTCGCCCCATACACTTCGCCCCTTGCGGTGCTACTAGCATGTTGCTTTGCCGTTCCATTGCTAAAGGCCATCAACTACCATGAGTGATGTAATGCCACACTAGACGCAACTAGCAACAACCGATGGCAATCGACAACTTAGTAAGCTTCGTCCCATGCACATCGCCCCTTTCGGTGCTACTTGCATGATGTTTTGCCGTTCCATTGCTAAAAGCCATCAGCCGCCACGAGGGTTGTCGCCTCTCGATGTCTCCATCGGTTGTTGCGCCCGCAACAACCGATGGCAATCGGCAACTTAGTAAGCTTCGCCCCATGCACATCGCCCCTTTCGGTGCTACTTGCATGATGCTTTGCCGTTCCATTGCTAAATGCCATCAGCCGTCACGGGCGGTGGGTCGACTTACATACATAACCCACAACAACCGATGGCAATCGGCAACTTAGTAAGCTTCGCCCCATACACTTTGCCCCTTGCGGTGCTACTAGCATGTTGCTTTGCCGTTCCATTGCTAAAGGCCATCAACTGCCATGAGTTGGCAATCGACAACTTAGTAAGCTTCGTCCCATGCACATCGCCCCTTTCGGTGCTACTTGCATGATGCTTTGCCGTTCCATTGCTAAAAGCCATCAGCCGCCACGAGGGTTGTCGCCTCCAGATGTCTCCATTGGTTGTTGCGCCCGCAACAACCGATGGCAATCCGCAACTTAGTGAGCTTCGCCCCATGCATATCGCCCCTTTCGGTGCTACTTGCATGATGCTTTGCCGTTCCATTGCTAAATGCCATCAGCCGTCACGGGCGGTGGGTGGACTTACATACATAACCCACAACAACCGATGGCAATCGGCAACTTAGTAAGCTTCGCCCCATACACTTTGCCCCTTGCGGTGGTATTAGCATGTTGCTTTGCCGTTCCATTGCTAAAAGCGATCAGCCGCCATGAGTGATGTTAACACAACCCGCAACAACCGATGGCAATCAACAACTTAGTAAGCTTCGCCCCATACACTTCGCCCCTTGCGGTGCTACTAGCATGTTTATTTGCCGTTCCATTGCTAAAGGCCATCAACCGCCATGAGTGATGTGATTCCAGACACAACCCGCAACAACCGATGGCAATCAGCAACTTAGTAAAGCTTCGCAATATACACTTCATTACTTGCGGTGCAACTAGCTCATTGCTTTGCCGTTCCATTGCTAAAAGCCATCAGCCGCCACGAGCGTTGTCGCCTCCCGATGTTAGACACAACCAGCAACAACCGATGGCAATCGGCAACTTAGTAAGCTTCGCCCCATGCACATCGCCCCTTTCGGTGCTATTTGCACGATGCTTTCCCGTCCCATTGCTAAAAGCCATCAGCCGTCTCGAGTGGTGGGGGGAAGGGAGGGGGGAGGTTTCCGACATAACCCACAACAACCGATGGCAAACAGCAACTTAGTAAGCTTCGCCCCATACACTTTGCCCGCAACATCCATTGGAAACCGGCACTTACTAAGCTTTGCCCCATGCACACGACACCTTGTGGTGCTACATGCATGATGCTCCACCTTTTGTTGCCAATGGTCAATGTTTGCCGCAAGCGGTGCGACCCCCAGGCATGCTACGAGCCCGCACGAGTACTTGCCGGCGTGGATTGTGAACTTCGGGGACGTTGCGTCCAAGCCATGCATGCCCCATATGCCCACGCCCCATTCCAGCGTCCCCCATGCGTGCCCGCACTGCCTGGCAGCCGGCACCTTGAGGTGCCTTTCAACACCTCTGCCCCCCTTATATATACTTAAAAAAAAAACCCAAGTTTCACGAGTAGACATGTTTTGTCCAGAGAATCCTAATGGAGTTGTACAACACCAAATAGCACAATCCAAGGTACAACTTAGCTAATATATTCACAAATGACTTTTAAACATTGTAAATGATATTTTTTACAAAAAAAATATTTTTTTATTTTTATTTTTATTATAAAACGAAAAATACATGGAAAAATAGTAAAAAATAGGAAAATTATTATAAAAATAGGGAAAATAGTGGGAAAAATTTCCATATAATATTTACACATAAAAGAGTTCGTTTTTTTTCATAAAAGTGGGGGGAGGGGGGTTTCCGACCTAACCCGCAACAACCGATGGCAATCGG
>JASVEL010000661.1:212500-222500 GCA_032618575.1 Nicotiana noctiflora
TGGTCGGCATTGTTTATGGTTGAGACTAGGACGGTATCTGATCGTCTTCGAGCCCAAAACTTTCTGTCACGACCCAAACCCTAGTCGTGATGGCGCCCAACACGATGCTAGGCAAGACCGACCATATTATCCCTTAAACCAGCCAGTTATTAATCAAATTAAACTTAAATAGTAAATGATCATATTAGGTGATAAGCGAAATGTAAAACATACAAAATACGGTCCCAACCATATCGTGGTGTCACGAGACTGAGCCTCTACGGAATAACATCCTAATACAACCAAGTCTAGGCAAATAGGAAATCAACAAGATGATAAAAAAGGATAAAACAAGCTCTGCGGACGCTGGCATCTACCTCGTAATCTCCGCAAAAATAGATAAGGATCAGCAGCTACAATGTCTCAACTGCTCTCGAGGACCTGTGGATCTGCACATAAAGTGCAGGGGAGTGGGGTGAGTATATTTCAACTCAGTTAGTAACAATAATAAATAATAACTGAAAGTAAGAACTCCTGTGCTATCACTTAGCAGTTCTAAGTCAACCCTCACAAGTACGTCATCACTATGGTAGTACTGTAATCTCCAATCCACATTTATCTCTACAAGATTCCACACTGATCCAACCCTCACTCGTACCCCTACGTTGTACGGTTATCTCAATATATAAAGACATATACCTATGTCTATAATGTATAGGTATTAAGGTAGGTAGTAGGATATGAATAAGTTTAATGCTGCGGCATGCAGCCCGCTCCAATACATATGCCGCTGCGGCATGCAGCCCGCTCCATTTAACGTCGACGGCGCTCATTGGGGTGTATACAGACTTCGGAGGGGCTCCCTAGGCCCAAGCACTATTATACTGCGGCGTGCAGTCCGATCCGATATATATGTATATATATTTATACTACTACGGCGCGCAGCCCGATCCCATAATATACACCAGTGCTCACTGAGAATGTGTGCAGACTCAGACTCCGAAGGGGCTCCTACAGCCCAAGCGCAATAATACCGCGGCGTGCAGTCCGTCCCACATGTATATTACATGTATATTACTGCGGCGTGCAGTCCGATCCAATATATATACTGCTGCGGCGTGTAGCCCGATCCAATATAGGTATATATATATAATACCCCATAATGGGTCCTCGACCCTATCCCAGTCAGTATGTACTTGGCCTCTCAGGCCCAATATAATATATCACAGTGGGTCCTTGACCCTGTCTCAGTCAATATAGACTTGGCCTTTCGGGCCCAATATAACATCTCATAGTGGGTCCTTGACCCTATCTCATCTCAATCGGTATAGACTTGGCCTTTCAGGCCCACTCAGCTAGAACAGGGAATTCCACCTTAGATAATCTCTCTCAATGTACACATCTAGTACGGGCTCATATTACGCTATACAGCTAGAGCTACGGCTGAGTGAATATTTCCAACACGATATACGGGTCACCTAGCTTTATAGGTTCCCTAATGCTCTACAGATCGGCACAAGGCCCCAAACATGGCTATTAGCCCTATTGCACAATTATAATCTCATTAACAGTCATAAAACACAGTATTCTATTAGCCGGGAAGGACCAAGTCCAAGTCCCCAATCACAATGTCACCACGCCCATCATAAAACGCGTGTCTCATCTCAATATAGCACTGTAAAGTGCTAGTATGGGGTTTCAAACCCTCAGTACATCATTTACTACTACCACTCACCTCAAACCGGTAGAAGCTTCAATCCGCCTTGCGCTTGCCTCGCAAATCAATCTCCTCGGATGCCAAATCTGCTCAAAGTCATAGAGAATGCATCAATATATGCTAATTTCACGCAATTTATTCGAAATAACCCAAATTATATCAAAACCCACAAGTTGTCAAAACCCAACTTCTGGTGCACTTCTCGAAAAATTATAAAAGTTATATATTCGGAACCCTTGTCTCAATACGAGTCTAGGCATATCAAATTTACCAAATTCGGACTCCATTTGCCCACTCAAATCGGTATTTTTCTACAATTTTAGGCCTAGGGCTTAAACCCACCTTAAATCCTCCATTTCCATAGAAATAATTCATGATTTCATGATAAAAGTGTGTAATTAAACCACGAAACTTACCTCCGACAATATCCCGATGATCTCCCAGCTATTTCCCATCACTTTCTCACTCTAGAGCTCAACAATGGAGGGTTTTGCAAATGAACCCGTAAGGAAATGTTTCTGTAATTAAAGACTCTGCCCAGGCATTTACACTATGCGATCGCATCCCATCATTGCGATCGCATTGAACAAATGATAGCTCGAATTAATTAAGGCTATGCGATCGCACTCCCCCTCCGCGATCGCATAGAACATCTCACCCAGCTCCAAATTACTACTATGCGATCGCAAACTGACCACGCGATCGCATAGAACAATAAGCTTCTTAGGCACCCCGGATCATTTTACCCTATGCGTTCGCACAAGTGACCCTGCGATCGCAGAGTGCCAGGTTCCATACCTATTCGATCGCATCCCCTATTACGCGATCGTATAGAACAACTCTAGGGCTCACTTCCATCCTTCTATGCGATCGCATCTACTCTATGCGATCGCATAGAGCATCCGTCTGCAACAAAAACCAGCAGCCAACAGCAGTTCAAAATACAAGAAATGGTCCACTTGGACCCCCGAAATCAACCCGGGGCCCCCGGGACCCCAACGAAAACCACGAACTCTCTCCGTAACACGATTAAAACTTGTTCCGATCATAAAAACACCATCCTAAACTTCAAAATCACCAATTACGCACGGATTCAAGCCTAAGTTTCTTCAAAACTTTCGAAATCGACATTCGATCAAAAACCCGACCAAACGACCTCCGAATGACCTGAAATTTTGCAGCCACATCCAAAATCACCTAACGAAGCTACTGCAATTGTCGGAATTCCATTCCAACTCCCGGATCAAAATCTCACCTACCATTCGGATTTCGCCAAAATTCAACCTTAGCCAATTCAAGCCTATTTCTACACCGGATCTCCAAATTCAATTCCGATCGCTCTCCTAGCTCACAAATGATCTCCCGGAGCTGATCAAATCATCAGATTTCGATTCCAAGCTCTCTAACTAAATAGTCACTCCAGGTTGACTTTCCTTATTCAAGTTTCCTCCAAAAAGGCTATATGCCTCATTTTCAATCCAATTCACTCCTAACTCCCCCGATAGACTCTAACACCGATATAAAAGCATGAATTATGTAATTACAACATAACGGGGTGGTAATTCCCGTGACAACGGGACGGGTCGTCACATTCTCCCCCTCTTAAGCAAACGCTCGTCCTCCAGCGGGTCAAGAAACATACCTGAAGTCTCAAATAGTTGAGGGTATCTGCTCCGCATCTCCTACTCGACCTCCCAAGTAGCCTCCTCCACGGGCCGACCTCTCCACTGCACCTTAACTGCTGCAATCTCCTTCGACCTCATTTTTCTTACCTGGCGACCCAAAATATCAATAGGCTCCACATCGTATGATAGATCACCATCAAGCTGAATGGTAGTGAAGTCTAATACATAAGACGGATCCCCGATGTACTTTCGGAGCATAGACACATGGAATACTGGATGAACGCTGGATAAGCTGGGTGGCAAGGCCAACTCATATGCCACCTCTCCAACCCTCCTGAGTATCTCAAAAGGACCAATGTACCCGGGACTCAGCTTCCCTTTCTTCCCAAACCTCATGACACCCTTCATGGGTGAAACCTTCAAGCAACACCCTATCACCAACCATGAAAGACAACTCGCGAACTCTACGGTCCGCATAACTCTTCTGGCGAGACTGTGCTGTGCGAAGCCTCTCCCTGGATCAACTTTGCTCTATCCAGAGCATCCTGGACTAACTCGGTCCCTATCAATCTATCCTCACCAGGCTCAAACCATCCGACGGGAGATCTACACCGTCCGCCATACAATGCCTCGTACGGGGCCATCTGAATACTCGACTGGTAGTTGTTGTTGTAGGCAAACTCGGCAAGTGGCAAAAACTCATCCCATGAACCACCAAAATCAATCACACATGCCCGCAACATATCCTCCAGGATCTGAATAGTGCACTCAGACTGTCCGTCTGTCCGGGGGTGAAATGTTGTGCTCAACTCAACCCGCGTACCCATCTCTCGCTGAAATGCTCTCCAAAACTGAGAAGTGAACTGAGTGCCTCCGTCAGATATAATAGACACTGGGACCCCATGCAACCTGACAATCTCCCGAATAAAAATCGCCGCCAACCGCTCCGATGAGTAAGTAGTACTAACTGGGATGAAATATGCGGACTTAGTCAGCCGATCAACAATCACCCATACAGAATCAAACTTCCTCGCTGTCCGAGGGAGTCCAGTAACAAAATCCATGGTGATCCTCTCCTATTTCTACTCGGAAATAACCATACGCTGAAGAACACCGCCCGGTCTCTGATGCTCATACTTGACCTGCTGGCAATTGAGGCACTTAGCTACATGCCTAACAATATCCATCTTCATTCTCCTCCACCAGTAGTGCTGTCTCAAGTCTTGGTACATCTTTGCGGCACCTGGGTGAATAGAGTACCGCGAACCGTGTGCCTCCTCAAGTATCAACTCCCGCAAACCATCAACATTGGGCACGCATATACGGCCCTGCATCCTCAGAACACCATCACTGTCGATAGTCACATCTCTAACATCATTATGCTGCACTCTGTCCTTAAGGACAAGCAAATGTGGGTCATCATACTGTCGCTCCCCGATGCGATCATATAAGGAAGATCGAGAAACAACACAAGCCAACACCCGACTCGGCTCCGAAATATCTAATCTCACTAGCCGATTGGCTAGGGCCTGAACATCATAAGCAAATGGCCTCTCCCCAACTGGGATGAAAGCTAGGCTGCCCATACTAACCGCCTTCCGACTCAAAGAATCGGCCACCACATTGGCCTTCCCGGAGTGATACAAAATAGTGATATCATAATCCTTAAGTAACTCCAACCACCTCCGCTGTCTCAATTTAAGGTCCTTCTGTCTGAATAAGTGCTGAAGGCTGCGATGATCCGTGAACACCTCACAAGAGACACCATACAGGTAATGCCTCCAAATCTTCAAAGCATGAACTATGGCCGCTAGCTCCAAATCATGAACAGGGTAGTTCTTCTCGTGGGGCTTCAACTGACGAGAAGCATAAGCAATGACCCTACTCTCCTGCATCAACACACAACCAATGCCAACTCCCGAGGCATCACAATATACAATATAAGGATCTGAAGCTGTCGGCAGAATCAAAACTGGTGTTGTGGTCAGTGCTGTCTTGAGCTTCTGAAAGCTCTCCTCGCACTCCTCGGACCATAAGAAAGGAACACCCTTCCGAGTCAATCTAGTCAAGGGTGAAGCAATAGAAGAGAATCCCTGAACGAATCGGCGATAATACCCTGCCAATCCCAGAAAGCTACGGATCTCAGTAACTGAGGTCGGTCTGGGCCAACTCTACACTGCCTCGACCTTCCTCGGATCTACCTGAATACCATCACAGGACACCACGTGTCCTAAGAATGCCACGGACTCAAGCCAGAACTCACATTTGGAGAACTTGGCATACAGCTTCTCCTCTCTCAATCTCTGCAACACAATACTCAAGTGCCGAGCATGCTCCTCCTGGCTACGAGAGTAGACGAGAATGTTGTCAATGAACACAATCACAAAAGAATCAAGATACGGCCTGAACACACTGTTCATCAGATGCATAAATGCTACTGGGGCGTTGGTCAGCCCAAAAGACATCACAAGGAACTCATAGTGACCATATCTAGTCCGGAATGCAGTCTTCATAATGTCAGACTCTCTAATCTTCAGCTGATGGTAGCCTGAACGAAGATCAATCTTCGAGAACACCCTAGCTCCCTGGAGCTGATCAAATAAATCATCAATATGAGGCAGAGGATACTTATTCTTCACTATTACTTTGTTTAGCTGCCTGTAGTCAATACACATCCTCATGGATCCATCCTTCTTCTTAACAAACAGGACCGGTGCACCCCACGGCGACACACTCGGCCGAATGAACCCCTTATCTAGGAGTTCCTGGAGCTGCTCCTTCAATTTCTTCAACTTAGCTGGTGCCATCCGATACGGAGGAATAGAAAAAGGCTGAGTGCCTGGCACCAAATCGATACCAAAAACAATATCCCTATCCGGCTGCATGCCCGACAGGTCAGTGGGAAACACATCAGGAAAGTCTCACACAAAGGGAACAGAATCAATACTGGGAGTCCGGGCCTCGACCTCCCGCACAAATGCTAAATAAGAGAGACATCCCTTCCCAACCATTCGTTGGGCCTTGAGGAAAGATATTACCCCGCTAGGTACATACTCAGCCGTGCCTCGCCACTCGATCCTCGAATGCCCGGCATAGCCAAAGTGACCGTCTTAGCATGACAGCTCCAAAATAGCATGACATGGAGATAGCCGCTTCATGCCCAATATAACATCAAAATCAATCATGCTCGAGAAGCAGCAGGTCTACTCGGGTCTCCGGACCTTCAATAGTGACCAAACGAGACCGGTATACGTGGTCCACAACAATAGTATCCCCTACCGGGGTAGATACATGCACCGGCAGCTCAAGACACTCCCTCGGGTCATGCCCAAATGAGGAGCAAAATATTTAGACACATAAGAATAAGTAGAACCGGGATCAAACAATACCGAGGCATCTCTGTGGCAGACTGAAATAATACCTGTAATGACAACATCAGAAGCAACGGCCTCAGATCGGCCCCGAAAAGCATAGCATCTAGCCTGTCCGCCTGATCGGCCTCCCCCTCGAGAGCGACCCCTAGCTGTCTGACCCTCACCCCTAGCTGGTGGGGCGGGTGCTGAAGTAGAAGGACCAGATGACGAGGGCTGCCCCCTCTGCTGATAAGATCTGGAAACAAGACGGGGACACTCCCTACGGTGGTGCCCAAACTCTCCGCACTCGTAGCAACTCCCCGGTTCTGGGGACTGAGACTGATAAGGACCCTGGCGCTGGAATGGCCAGCTGATGAACTAGGCCGAGATGAACCCTGAGCAGATGGGGCCTGTGAAGAACTCTGAGCTGGCATGGCACCGAGAAATGGCTGGCTCTGCTGCGAACCCTGATAACCCTATCTAGAAGACCATCTGCGACGATCCGAGCGACCCGACTGCGAAGATCTGAAAGAGAGACCTTGGCTCTGCTGACTCTGTCCTCTAGTCTGAGTGCCACTGGAACTAGCTGCTACTCGAGGCCTCTTGGCCTCCCTCTCATCCCGCTCCCTGCGACGATCTGTCTCTATGTCGCGAGCAATATCCACAGCATCCTTAAATGTACGACTCAAAACCCTCTCCCGAGTCATAAGAATATGAATGGGATAAATGAGGCCGTCCACGAAGCGCCCAATCCTCTATTTGTCGGAATGAACCAACCACGGTGCATATTTGGACAACTCTGTAAACCTGATCTCATAATCTAACACTGACATGTCCCCTTGACGGAGACCCTCAAACTGCCTACGCATCTCCTCTCTCTGAGATCGAGGCACCCATTTGTCCAAGAACATAGTGGAGAACTCCGCCCAAGATAGTGGTGCTGCTCCGACTGGCCTGCGGCGCTCATAAGCCTCCCACCAAGCGAATGCTGGTCCCTGAAACTGAAAGGTAGTGAAAGACACCCCACTGGACTCCAATATCCCTGCCGTACGAAGCATCTGACGGCACTTATTCAGAAAACCTTGGGCGTCCTCGCTCGGAGCACCAGTAAACACGGGAGGAGATAACCTGATGAACCTCTCGAGACGACACTACTCATCGTATGTCATAGCTGGGACCCTGTCCCCCTGAACTTGATCTGCTGGCTGAACCGGAACCACAGGCTGAACTGAAGGAGCCTCTGTTGTCTGTATGCCCTGCACTGCTGGCTCTGGAGTGCGTACTACGGGGGTCTGATGACCACCCCCGATCCCTGATGTAGCTGCTGCAGTAGTAACTGAAACCGCCTATGCTAGGCCAGTGCAGATTGCTAGTATCTGAGCCAGGGTCTCCTGTAGACCCGGAATGACAATGGGCACAGCTGGTGCCAGATCTAGTGCTGCCCCGTTTTGATTGTCCTTTAATTGAAAAAACTCCACTCGCACCCTCGCGGGTCAGCGGAAAAAGGAGGTGTGACAGCAGGTGGTAGTGGTGGTCGTCCTCCACGTCCGGATGATCGAGTTCTCGCCATCTGTGAGAGAATAGAATGTCAAAGTTCGGATCAAGTCAAAAGTAATCGCACGACAAGAATTCCAAGAATTGAAACTTTTCCTAAGAAGGTTTGCAGCCTCCCGAGGATAAGTACAGTCGTCCCATCACCTATCCACGAGACTCTACCAACCGGCTCATGACTCGCGAGACCTGTTAACCTAGGCTCTGATACCAACTTGTCACGACCCAAACCCTGGTCGTGATGGCGCCCAACACGATGCTAGGCAAGCCCGACCATATTATCCCTTAAACTAGCCAGTTATTAATCAAATTAAACTTAAACAGTAAATGATCATATCAGGTGATAAGCAAAATGTAAAACATACAAAATACGGTCCCAACCATATTGTGGTGTCACGAGACTGAGCCTCTATAGAATAACATCCTAATACAACCAAGTCTAGGCAAATAGGACATCAACAAGATGATAAAGAAGGAGAAAATAAGCTCTGCGGACGCTGGCAGCTACCTCGTAATCTCCGCAAAAGTAGACAAGGATCAGCAGATACAATGTCTCAACTGCTCTCGGGCACCTGTGGATCTGCACAGAAAGTGCAGGGGAGTGGGGTGAGTATATTTCAACTCAGTGAGTAACAATAGTAAATAATAACTGAAAGTAAGAACTCCTGTGCTATCACTTAGCAGTTCTAAGGCAACCCTCACAGGTACGTCATCACTATGGTAGTACTCTAATATCCAATCCACATTTATCTCTACAAGATTCCACACTGCTCCAACCCTCACTCGTACCCCTACGGTGTACGGCCATCTCAATATATAAAGACACATACCTATGTCTATAATGTATAGGTATTAAGGTAGGTAGTAGGATATGAATAAGTTTAATGCTGCGGCGTGCAGCCCGCTCCAATACATATACCGCTGCGGCGTGCAGCCCGCTCCATTTAACGTTGACGGCGCTCACTGGGGTGTATACAGACTTCGGAGGGGCTCCCTAGGCCCAAGCACTATTATACTGCGGCGTGTAGTCCGATCCGATATATATGTATATATATTTATACTGCTGCGGCGCGTAGCCCGATCCCATAATATACACCAGTGCTCACTGAGAATGTGTGCAGACTCAGACTCCGAAGGGGCTCCTACAGCCCAAGCGCAATAATACTGCGGTGTGCAGTCCGTCCCACATGTATATTACATGTATATTACATGTATATTACTGCGGCGTGCAGTCCGATCCAATATATATACTGCTGCGGCGTGCAGCCCGATCCAATATAGGTATATATATATATAATACCTCATAATGGGTCCTCGACCCTATCCCAGTCAGTATATACTTGGCCTCTCGTGCCCAATATAATATATCACAGTGGGTCCTTGACCCTGTCTCAGTCAATATAGACTTGGCCTTTCGGGCCCAATATAACATCTCATAGTGGGTCCTTGACCCTATCTCATCTCAATCGGTATAGACTTGGCCTTTCAGGCCCACTCAGCTAGAATAGGGAATTCCACCTTAGATAATCTCTCTCAATGTACACATCTAGTACCGGCTCATATTATGCTATACAGCTAGAGCTACAGCTGAGTGTATGTTTCCAACACGATATAAGGGTCACCTAGCTCTATAGGTTCCCTAATGCTCTACAGATCGGCACAAGGCCCCAAACATGGCTATTAGCCCTATTGCACAGTTATAATCTCATTAACAGTCATAAAACACAGTATTCCATTAGCCGGGAAGGACCAAGTCCAAGTCCCCAATCACAATG
>JASVEL010000661.1:227500-232500 GCA_032618575.1 Nicotiana noctiflora
CAACCCGCAACTACCGATAGCAATCGGCAACTTAGTAAGCTTCGCCCCATACACTTCGCCCCTTGCGGTGCTACTAGCATGTTGCTTTGCCGTTCCATTGCTAAAAGCCATCAGCCGCCATGAGTGATGTGATTCCAGACACAACCCGCAACAACCGATGGAAATCAGCAACTTAGTAAAGCTTCGCAATATACACTTCACCACTTGCGGTGCAACTAGCTCATTGCTTTGTCATTCCATTGCTAAAAGCCATCAGCCGCCACGAGCTTTGTCGCCTCCCGATGTTAGACACAACCAGCAACAACCGATGGCAATCGGCAACTTAGTAAGCTTCGCCCCATGCACATCGCCACTTTCGGTGCTACTTGCACGATGCTTTTCCATTCCATTGCTAAAAGCCATCAGCCGTCTCGAGCGGTGGGGGGAAGGGGGGGGGGTTTCCTACCTAACCCACAACAACCGATGGCAATCGGCAACTTAGTAAGCTTCGCCCCATACACTTCGCCCCTTGCGGTGCTACTAGCATGTTTCTTTGCTGTTCCATTGCTAAAGGCCATCAACCGCCATGAGTGATGTAATTCTAGACACAACCCGCAACAACCAATGGCAATCAGCAACTTAGTAAAGCTTCGAAATATACACTTCACCACTTGCGGTGCAACTAGCTTATTGCTTTGCCGTTCCATTGCTAAAAGCCATCAGACGTCACGAGCGTTGTCGCCTCCCGATGTTAGACACAACCAGCAACAACCGATGGCAATCGGCAACTTAGTAAGCTTCGCCCCATGCACATCGCCCCTTTCGGTGCTACTTGCATGATGCTTTGCCGTTCTGTTGCTAAAAGCCATCAGCCGCCACGAGGGTTGTCGCCTCCCGATGTCTCCATCGGTTGTTGCGCCCGCAACAATCGATGGCAATCGGCAACTTAGTAAGCTTCGCCCCATGCACATCGCCCCTTTCGGTGCTACTTGTATGATGCTTTGCCGTTCCATTGCTAAAAGCCATCAGCTGTCTCGAGCGGTGGGGGGAATGGGGGGGGTTTCCGACCTAACCCACAACAACCTGTGGCAATCGGCAACTTAGTAAGATTCGCCCCATACACTTCTCCCCTTGCGGTGCTACTAGCATGTTTCTTTGCCGTTCCATTGCTAAAGGCCATCAACCGCCATAAGTGATGTGATTCCAGACACAACCCGCAACAACCGATGGCAATCAGCAACTTAGTAATGCTTCGCAATATACACTTCAACACTTGCGGTGCAACTAGCTTATTGCTTTGCCGTTCCATTGCTAAAAGCCATCAGACGCCACGAGCGTTGTCGCCTCCCGATGTTAGACACAACCAGCCACAACAGATGGCAATTGGCAATTTAGTAAGCTTCACCCCATGCACATCGCCCCTTTCGGTGCTACTTGCACGATGCTTTGCCGTTCCATTGCTAAAAGACATCAGCCGCCACGAGGGTTGTCGCCTCCCGATGTCTCCATCGGTTGTTGCGCCCGCAACAACCGATGGCAATCGGCAACTTAGTAAGCTTCGCCCCATGCACATCGCCCCTTTCGGTGCTACTTGCGTGATGCTTTGCCATTCCATTGCTAAATGCCATCAGCCGTCACGGGTGGTGGGTGGACTTACATACATAACCCACAACAACCGATGGCAATCGGCAACTTAGTAAGCTTCGCCCCACACACTTCGCCCTTTGCGGTGCTACTAGCATGTTGCTTTGCCGTTCCATTGCTAAAGGCCATCAACTGCCATGAGTGATGTAATGCCACCCTAGACGCAACCAGCAACAACCGATGGCAATCGGCAACTTAGTAAAGCTTAGCCCCATGCACATCGCCCCTTTCGGTGCTACTTGCACGATGCTTTGCCGTTCCATTGCTAAAAGCCATCAGCCGCCACGAGGGTTGTCGCCTCCCGATGTCTCCATCGGTTGTTGCACCCGCAACAACCGATAACAATTGGCAACTTAGTAAGCTTCGCCCCAAGCACATCGCCCTTGTCGGTGCTACTTGCTTGATGCTTTGCCGTTCCATTGCTAAATGCCATCAGCCGTCACGGGTGGTGGTGGACTTACATATATAACCCACAACAGCCGATGGCAATCGGCAACTTAGTAAGCTTCGCCCCATACACTTTGCCCCTTGCGGTGCTAATACCATGTTGCTTTGCCGATCCATTGCTAAAGGCCATCAACCGCCATGAACGATGTAATGCCACACTAGACGCAACCAGCAACAACCGATGGCAATCGACAACTTAGTAAGCTTCGCCCCATGCATATCACCCCTTTCGGTGCTACTTGCACGATGCTTTGCCGTTCCATTGCTAAAAGCCATCAGCCGCCACGAGGGTTTTCGCCTCCCGATGTCTCCATCGGTTGTTGCGCCCGCAACAATTGATGGCAATCGGCAACTTAGTAAGCTTCGCCCCATGCACATCGCCCCTTTCGGTGCTACTTGCATGATGCTTTGCCGTTCTATTGCTAAATGCCATCAGCCATCACGGGCGGTGGTGGACCTACATACATTACCCACAACAACCGACGACAATCAGCAACCTAGTAAGCTTCGCCCCATACACTTTGCCCCTTGCGGTGCTACTAGCATGTTGCTTTGCCGTTCCATTGCTAAAGGATATCAGCCGCCATGAACGATGTAATGCCACACTAGACGCAACCAGCAACAACCGATGGAAATCGACAACTTAGTAAGCTTCGCCCCATGCACATCGCCCCTTTCGGTGCTACTTGCATGATGCTTTGCCGTTCCATTGCTAAAAGCCATCAGCCGCCACGAGGGTTGTCGCCTCCCGATGTCTCCATTGGTTGTTGCGCCCGCAACAACCGATGGCAATCGGCAACTTAGTAAGCTTCGCCCCATGCACATCGCCCCTTTCGGTGCTACATGCATGATGGTTTGCCGTTCCATTGCTAAATGCCATTAGCCGTCACGGGCGGTGGTGGACTTACATACATAACCCACAACAACCGATGGCAATCGGCAACTTAGTAAGCTTCGCCCCATACACTTCGCCCCTTGCGGTGCTACTAGCATGTTGCTTTGCCGTTCCATTGCTAAAGGCCGTCAACCGCCATGAACGATGTAATGCCACACAACCCACAACATCAAATGGCAATCAACAACTTAATAAGCTTCGCCGCATGCACTTTGCCCCTTGCGGGGCTACTCGCACGTTGCTTTGCCCGAAACATCCATTGGCAACCAGCACTTACTTAGCTTTGCCCCATGCGCACGGCACCTTGAGGTGCTACTTGCATGATGCACCACCTTTTGTTGCCAACGGTCAATGTTTGCAATCGGCAATCGGCAACTTAGTAAGCTTCGCCCCATACACTTTGCCCCTTGCGGTGCTACTAGCATGTTGCTTTGCCGTTCCATTGCTAAAGGCCATCAACCGCCATGAGTGATGTAATACCACACAACCCGCAACAACCGATGGCAATCAGAAACTTAATAAGCTTCGCCCTGTGCACTTCGCCCCTTGTAGGGCTACTCGCACGTTGCTTTGCCGTTCCATTGCCGAAAGCCATTTGCCGCCACGAGCGTTGTCGCCTCCCGATTTTGCCCGCAACATCCATTGGCAACCGGCACTTACTAAGCTTTGCCCCATGCGCACGGCACCTCGAGGTGCTACTTGCATGATGCTCCACCTTTTGTTGCCGACGGTCAATGTTTGCCGCAAGCGGTGCGACCCCCAGGCATGCTACGAGCCCGCACGAGTACTTGCCGGCGTGAATTGTGAACTTCAAGGACGTTGCACGGCCAATCCATGCATGCCCCCTATGCCCACGCCCCATTCCAGCGTCCCCCATGCATGCCCGTACTGCCTGGCAGCCGGCACCTTGAGATGCCTTTCAACACCTCTGCCCCCCTTATATATACTTAAAAAAAAAAAACCCAAGGTTCAGGAGTAGACATGTTTTGTCCAGAGAATCCTAATGGAGTTGTACAACACCAAATAGCACAAACCAATGTACAACTTAGCTAATATATTAACAAATGACTTTTAAACATTGTTAATGATATTTTTTACAAAAAAAAATATTTTTTTATTTTTATTTTTATTAAAAAACGAAAAATACATGGAAAAATAGTAAAAAATAGGAAAATTATTATAAAAATAGGAAAAATAGTGGAAATAATTTCCAATACATCTAGTAATATAATATTACACATAAAAGTGTAATTATGTTTATATAAAATTAACATAACAACTATTTAAAATTACAAAAAAGCAATAAAAAATAGATAAAAAATAGGTAAAATACATAATATTTTTGTAAAACCGTATGGATGACCAACCACCATTAATCATGAGTAAATTCCATTGTCGCAACCGCTATATGTGATTCCGACTTAAAATCACCGGCGCCAACCACCAAGCGTCCACCAACCGTCGCCGGTCGCTACCGCAAACCACCGCTACTTTCCATCACCGCCACCAACGACAACTACCATCATTGCGTTTGACATGTTGCTAAGCATTTGGCTAGCACTAGACATTGAGCGGCGTGGAGCGGCGTGGAGACACGTCCTGACCCGTGCCATGGCCATGCACAAAACGTCCTGACCCGTGCCATGGCCGTGGCCAATCATGCACTGCCACGTCCGAACCCGTGCCATGGCCATGCACTGCCATGCCTTTGGAATAGGATTTTTCCTCTCGAGCGATGCCTTGTGCCATGCCATGCATTCTGACCCGTGCCATTACCATGCACTGCCATGGCCTGCCACATCCTGACTAGTGCCATGGCCAAGGCTTGCCACGTCCTGAACCGTGCCATGGCTATGCATTGCCGTTACGTTGCTAAAAGCCTGCCCCGTGCCATGGCCATGCACTGCCATGGCCTGCCACGTCCTGACTCACGCCACGGCCATGCACTGCCACGGCCTGCCATGGCCTGCCACGTCCTGACCCGTGCCATGGCCGTGGCCAACCATGCACTGCCACGTCCGAACCCGTGCCATGG
>JASVEL010000661.1:242500-253100 GCA_032618575.1 Nicotiana noctiflora
TCGGTGCTACTTGCATGATGCTTTGCCATTCCATTGCTAAAAGCCGTCCGCCTCCACGAGGGTTGTCGCCTCCCGATGTCTCCATCGGTTGTTGCGCCCGCAACAACCGATGGCAATCGACAACTTAGTAAGCTTCGCCCCATGCACATCGCCCCTTTCGGTGCTACTTGCATGATGCTTTGCCGTTCCATTGCTAAATGCCATCAGCCGTCACGAGCGGTGGGTGGACTTACATACATAACCCACAACAACCGATGGCAATCGGCAACTTAGTAAGCTTCGCCCCATACACTTTGCCCCTTGCGGTGCTACTAGCATGTTGCTTTGCCGTTCCATTGCTAAAGGCCATCAACCGCCATGAGTGATGTAATGGCACACAACCCGCAACAACAAATGGCAATCGGCAACTTAATAAGCTTCGCTCCATGCACTTCGCCCCTTGCCGTGCTACTTGCACGATCCTTTGCCGTTCCATTGGTAAAAGCCATCAGGCGCCACGAGGGTTGTCGCCTCCCGATGTCTCCATCGGTTGTTGCGCCCGCAACAACCGATGGCAATCGGCAACTTAGTAACATTCGCCCCATGCACATTGCCCCTTTCGGTGCTACTTGCATGATCCTTTTCCGTTCCATTTCTAAATGCCACCAGCCGTCACAGGCGGTGGGTGGACTTACATACATAACCCACAACAACCGATGGCAATCAGCAACTTAGTAAGCTTCGCCCCATACACTTTGCCCCTTGCGGTGCTACTAGCATGTTGCTTTGTCGTTCCATTGCTAAAGGCCATCAACTGCCATGAGTTATGTAATGCCATACTAGACGCAACCAGCAACAACCGACGGCAATCGACAACTTAGTAAGCTTCGCCGCATGCACATCGCCCCTTTTGGTGCTACTTGCACGATACTTTGCCTTTCCATTGCTAAAAGCCATCAGCCGCCACGAGGGTTGTCGCCTCCCGATGTATCCATCGGTTGTTACGCCCGCAATAACCGATGGCAATCGGCAACTTAGTAAGCTTCGCCCCATGCACATCGCCCCTTTCGGTGCTACTTGCATGATGCTTTGCTGTCCCATTGCTAAATGCCATCAGCCGTCACGGGCAGTGGGTGGACTTACATATATAACCCACAACAACCGATGGCAATCGGCAACTTAGTAAGCTTCGCCCCATACACTTTGCCCCTTGCGGTGCAACTAGCATGTTGCTTTGCCATTCCATTGCTAAAGGCCATCAACTGCCATGAGTGATGTAATGCCACACTAGACGCAACCAGCAACAACCGACGGCAATCGACAACTTAGTAAGCTTCGCCGCATGCACATCGCCCCTTTTGGTGCTACTTGCACGATACTTTGCCTTTCCATTGCTAAAAGCCATCAGCCGCCACGAGGGTTGTCGCCTCCCGATGTATCCATCGGTTGTTACGCCCGCAATAACCGATGGCAATCGGCAACTTAGTAAGCTTCGCCCCATGCACATCGCCCCTTTCGGTGCTACTTGCATGATGCTTTGCTGTCCCATTGCTAAATGCCATCAGCCGTCACGGGCAGTGGGTGGACTTACATATATAACCCACAACAACCGATGGCAATCGGCAACTTAGTAAGCTTCGCCCCATACACTTTGCCCCTTGCGGTGCTACTAGCATGTTGCTTTGCCGTTCCATTGCTAAAGGCCATCAACCGCCATGAGTGATGTAATGCCACACTAGACGCAACCAGCAACAACCGACGGCAATCGACAACTTAGTAAGCTTCGCCGCATGCACATCGCCCCTTTTGGTGCTACTTGCACGATACTTTGCCTTTCCATTGCTAAAAGCCATCAGCCGCCACGAGGGTTGTCGCCTCCCGATGTATCCATCGGTTGTTACGCCCGCAACAACCGATGGCAATCGACAACTTAGTAAGCTTCGCCCCATGCACATTGCCCCTTTCGGTGCTACTTGCATGATGCTTTGCCGTTCCATTGCTAAATGCCATCAGCCGTCACGGGCGGTGGGTGGACTTACATATATAACCCACAACAACCGATGGCAATCGGCAACTTAGTAAGCTTCGCCCCATACACTTCGCCCCTTGCGGTGCTACTAGCATGTTGCTTTGTCGTTCCATTGCTAAAAGCCATCAACTGCCATGAGTGATGTAATGCCACACTAGACGCAACCAGCAACAACCGACGGCAATCGACAACTTAGTAAGCTTCGCCGCATGCACATCGCCCCTTTTGGTGCTACTTGCACGATACTTTGCCTTTCCATTGCTAAAAGCCATCAGCCGCCACGAGGGTTGTCGCCTCCCGATGTATCCATCGGTTGTTACGCCCGCAACAACCGATGGCAATCGACAACTTAGTAAGCTTCACCCCATGCACATCGCCCCTTTCGGTGCTACTTGCATGATGCTTTGCCGTTCTATTGGTAAATGCCATCAGCCGTTACGGGCGGTGGGTGGACTTACATACATAACCCACAGCAACCGATGGCAATCGGCAACTTAGTAAGCTTCGCCCCATACACTTCGCCCCTTGCGATGCTACTAGCATGTTGCTTTGCCGTTCCATTGCTAAAAGCCATCAGCCGCCATGAGTGATGTTAACACAACCCGCAACAACCGATGGCAATCGGCAACTTAGTAAGCTTCGCCCCATACACTTCGCCCCTTGCGGTGCTACTAGCATGTTGCTTTGACATTCCATTGCTAAAGGCCATCAACCGCCATGAGTGATGTGATTCCAGACACAACCCGCAACAACTGATGGCAATCAACAACTTAGTAAAGCTTCGCAATATACACTTCACCACTTGCGGTGCAACTAGCTCATTGCTTTGCCTTTCCATTGCTAAAAGCCATCAGCCGCCACGAGCGTTGTCGCCTCCCGATGTTAGACACAACCAGCAACAACCGATGGCAATCAGCAACTTAGTAAGCTTCGCCCCATGCACATCGCCCCTTTCGGTGCTACTTGCACGATGCTTTGTCGTTCCATTACTAAAAGTCATCAGCCATCTCGAGCGGTGGGGGGAAGGGGGGGGTTTCCGACCTAACCCACAACAACCGATGGCAAACGGAAACTTAGTAAGCTTCGCCCCATACACTTCGCCCCTTGCGGTGCTACTAGCATGTTGCTTTGACATTCCATTGCTAAAGGCCATCAACCGCCATGAGTGATGTGATTCCAGACACAACCCGCAACAACCGATGGCAATCAGCAACTTAGTAAAGCTTCGCAATATACACTTCACCACTTGCGGTGCAACTAGCTCATTGCTTTGCCTTTCCATTGCTAAAAGCCATCAGCCGCCACGAGCGTTGTCGCCTCCCGATGTTAGACACAACCAGCAACAACCGATGGCAATCGGCAACTTAGTAAGCTTCGCCCCATGCACATCGCCCCTTTCGGTGCTACTTGCACGATGCTTTGTCGTTCCATTGCTAAAAGCCATCAGCCGTTACGAGCCATTTGCCGCAACGGGCGGGGGTGGACTTACATACATAACCCACAACAACCGATGGCAATCGGCAACTTAGTAAGCTTCGCCCCATACACTTCGCCCTTGCGGTGCTACTAGCATGTTGCTTTGCCGTTCCATTGCTAAAGGCCATCAACCGCCATGAGTGATGTAATGCCACACAACCCGCAACAACCGATGGCAATCGGCAACTTAATAAGCTTCGCCCCGTGCACTTCGCCCCTTGGGTGCAACTAGCTCATTGCTTTGCCGTTCCATTGCTAAAAGCCATCAGCCGCCACGAGCGTTGTCGCCTCCCGATGTTAGACACAACCAGCAACAACCGATGGCAATCGGCAACTTAGTAAGCTTCGCCCCATGCACATCGCCCCTTTCGGTGCTACTTGCACGATGCTTTGCCGTTCCATTGCTAAAAGCCATCTGCCGCCACGGGCGGGGGTAGACTTACATACATAACCCACAACAACCGATGGCAATCGGCAACTTAGTAAGCTTCGCCCCATACACTTCGCCCCTTGCGGTGCTACTAGCATGTTGCTTTGCCGTTCCATTGCTAAAGGCCATCAACCGCCATGAACGATGTAATGGCACACTAGACACAACCAGCAACAACCGATGGCAATCGACAACTTAGTAAGCTTCGCCCCATGCACATCGCCCCTTTCGGTGCTACTTGCACGATGCTCTGCCGTTCCATAGCTAAAATCCATCAGCCGCCACGAGGGTTGTCGCCTCCCGATGTCTCCATCGGTTGTTGCGCCAGCAACAACCGATGGCAATCGGCAAGTTAGTAAGCTTCGCCCCATGCACATCGCCCCTTTCGGTGCTACTTGCATGAAGCTTTGTCGTTCCATTGCTAAATGCCATCAGCCGTCACGGGCGGTGGGTGGACTTACATACATAACCCACAACAACCGATGGCAATCGGCAACTTAGTAAGCTTCGCCCCATACACTTTGCCCCTTGCGGTGCTACTAGCATGTTGCTTTGCCGTTCCATTGCTAAAGGCCATCAACTGCCATGAGTGATGTAATGCCACACTAGACGCAACCAGCAACAACCGATGGCAATCGACAACTTAGTAAGCTTCGCCCCATGCACATCGCCCCTTTCGGTGCTACTTGCACGATGCTTTGTCGTTCCATTGCTAAAAGCCATCAGCCGCCACGAGGGTTGTCGCCTCCCGATGTCTCCATCGGTTGTTGCGCCCGCAACAACCGATGGCAATCGGCAACTTAGTAAGCTTCGCCCCATGCACATCGCCCCTTTCGGTGCTACTTGCATGATGCTTTGCCGTTCCATTGCTAAATGCCATCAGCCGTCACGGGCGGTGGGTGGACTTACATACATAACCCACAACAACCGATGGCAATCGGCAACTTAGTAAGCTTCGCCCCATACACTTCGCCCCTTGCGGTGCTACTAGCATGTTGCTTTGCCGTTCCATTGCTAAAGGCCATCAACCACCATGATGGACTTACATACATAACCCACAACAACCGATGGCAATCGGCAACTTAGTAAGCTTCGCCACATACACTTCGCCCCTTGCGGTGCTACTAGCATGTCGCTTTGCCGTTCCATTGCTAAAGGCCATCAACCGCCATGAGTGATGTGATTCCATACACAACCCGCAACAACCGATGGCAATCAGCAACTTAGTAAAGCTTCGCAATATACACTTCACCACTTGCGGTGCAACTAGCTTATTGCTTTGCCGTTCCATTGCTAAAAGCCATCAGCCGCCACAAGCGTTGTCGCCTCCCGATGTTAGACACAACCAGCAACAACCGATGGCAATCGGCAACTTAGTAAGCTTCGCCCCATGCACATCGCCCCTTTCGGTGCTACTTGCACGATGCTTTGCCGTTCCATTACCAAAAGCCATCAGCCGTCTCGAGCGGTGGGGGGAAGGGGGAGGGTTCCTATCTAACCCACAATAACCGATGGAAAACGGCAACTTAGTAAGCTTCGCCCCATACACTTCGCCCCTTGCGGTGCTACTAGCATGTTGCTTTGCCGTTCCATTGCTAAAGGCCATCAACCGCCATGAGTGATGTGATTCCAGACACAACCCGCAACAACCGATGGCAATCAGCAACTTAGTAAAGCTTCGCAATATACACTTCACCACTTGCGGTGCAACTAGCTCATTGCTTTGCCTTTCCATTGCTAAAAGCCATCAGCCGCCACGAGCGTTGTCGCCTCCCGATGTTAGACACAACCAGCAACAACCGATGGCAATCGGCAACTTAGTAAGCTTCACCCCATGCACATCGCCCCTTTCGGTGCTACTTGCACGATGCTTTGTTGTTCCATTGCTAAAAGACATCATCCGTTACGAGCGGTGTCTCGATCGGGGACTTACATACATAACCCACAACAACCGATGGCAATCGGCAACTTAGTAAGCTTCGCCCCATACACTTCGCCCCTTGCGGTGCTACTAGCATGTTGCTTTGACATTCCATTGCTAAAGGCCATCAACCGCCATGAGTGATGTGATTCCATACACAACCCGCAACAACCGATGGCAATCAGCAACTTAGTAAAGCTTCGCAATATACACTTCACCACTTGTGGTGCAACTAGCTCATTGCTTTGCCGTTCCATTGCTAAAAGCCATCAGCCGCCACGAGCGTTGTCGCCTCCCGATGTTAGACACAACCAGCAACAACCGATGGCAATCGGCAACTTAGTAAGCTTCGCCCCATGCACATCGCCCCTTTCGGTGCTACTTGCACGATGCTTTGTCGTTCCATTGCTAAAAGCCATCAGCCATTACGAGCATTGTCGCCTCGCGATGTTATGCCAGACACAACCCGCAACAACCGATGGAAATCGGCAACTTAGTAAGCTTCGCCCCATACACTTCGCCCCTTGCGGTGCTACTAGCATGTTGCTTTGCCGTTCATTGCTAAAAGCCATCAGCCGCCATGAGTGATGTGATTCCAGACACAACCCGCAACAACCGATGGCAATCAGCAACTTAGTAAGCTTCGCAACATGCACTTCACCCCTTGCGGTGCTACTAGCACATTGCTTTGCCGTTCCATTGCTAAAAGCCATCAGCCGCCACGAGCGTTGTCGCCTCCCGATGTTAGACACAACCAGCAACAACCGATGGCAATCGGCAACTTAGTAAGCTTCGCCCCATGCACATCGCCCCTTTCGGTGCTACTTGCACGATGCTTTGCCGTTCCATTGCTAAATGCCATCAGCCGTCACGGGCGGTGGGTAGACTTACATACATAACCCACAACAACCGATGGCAATCGGCAACTTAGTAAGCTTCGCCCCATACACTTCGCCCCTTGCGGTGCTACTAGCATGTTGCTTTGCCGTTCCATTGCTAAAGGCCATCAACCGCCATGAGTGATGTAATGGCACACAACCCGCAACAACCGATGGCAATCGACAACTTAGTAAGCTTCGCCCCATGCACATCGCCCCTTTCGGTGCTACTTGCACGATGCTCTGCCGTTCCATAGCTAAAATCCATCAGCCGCCACGAGGGTTGTCGCCTCCCGATGTCTCCATCGGTTGTTGCGCCAGCAACAACCGATGGCAATCGGCAAGTTAGTAAGCTTCGCCCCATGCACATCGCCCCTTACGGTGCTACTTGCATGATGCTTTGTCATTCCATTGCTAAATGCCATCAGCCGTCTCGGGCAGTGGGTGGACTTACATACATAACCCACAACAAACGATGGCAATCCGCAACTTATTAAGCTTCGCCCCATACACTTTGCCCCTTGCGGTGCTACTAGCATGTTGCTTTGCCGTTCCATTGCTTAAGGCCATCAACTGCCATGAGTGATGTAATGCCACACTAGACGCAACCAGCAACAACCGATGGCAATCGACAACTTAGTAAGCTTCGCCCATGCACATCGCCCCTTTCGGTGCTACTTGCACGATGCTTTGTCGTTCCATTGCTAAAAGCCATCAGCCGCCACGAGGGTTGTCGCCTCCCGATGTCTCCATCGGTTGTTGCGCCCGCAACAACCGATGGCAATCGGCAACTTAGTAAGCTTCGCCCCATGCACATCGCCCCTTTCGGTGCTACTTGCATGATGCTTTTCCGTTCCATTGCTAAATGCCATCAGCCGTCACGGGCGGTGGGTGGACTTACATACATAACCCACAATAACTGATGGCAATCGGCAACTTAGTAAGCTTCGCCCCATACACTTCGCCCCTTGCGGTGCTACTAGCATGTTGCTTTGCCGTTCCATTACTAAAAGCCATCAGCCGCAATGAGTGATGTTAACACAACCCGCAACAACCGATGGCAATCGGCAACTTAGTAAGCTTCGCCCCATACACTTCGCCCCTTGCGGTGCTACTAGCATGTTGCTTTGACATTCCATTGCTAAAGGCCATCAACCGCCATGAGTGATGTGATTCCAGACACAACCCGCAACAACCGATGGCAATCAGCAACTTAGTAAAGCTTCGCAATATACACTTCACCACTTGCGGTGCAACTAGCTCACCGCTTTGCCGTTCCATTGCTAAAAGCCATCAGCCGCCACAAGTGTTGTCGCCTCCCGATGTTAGACACAACCAGCAACAACCGATGGCAATCGGCAACTTAGTAAGCTTCGCCCCAGGCACATCGCCCCTTTCGGTGCTACTTGCACGATGCTTTGCCGTTCCATTACCAAAAGCCATCAGCCGTCTCGAGCGGTGGGGGGAAGGGGGAGGGTTCCTATCTAACCCACAATAACCGATGGAAAACGGCAACTTAGTAAGCTTCGCCCCATACACTTCGCCCCTTGCGGTGCTACTAGCATGTTGCTTTGCCGTTCCATTGCTAAAGGCCATCAACCGCCATGAGTGATGTGATTCCAGACACAACCCGCAACAACCGATGGCAATCAGAAACTTAGTAAGGCTTCGAAATATACACTTCACCACTTGCGGTGCAACTAGCTCATTGCTTTGCCATTCCATTGCTAAAAGCCATCAGCCGCCACGAGCGTTGTCGCCTCCCGATGTTAGACACAACCAGCAACAACCGATGGCAATCGGTAACTTAGTAAGCTTTGCCCCATGCACATTGCCCCTTTCGGTGCTACTTGCATGATGCTTTGCCGTTCCATTGCTAAAAGCCATCCGCCGCCACGAGGGTTGTCGCCTCCCGATGTCTCCATCGATTGTTGCGCCCGCAACCACCGATGGCAATCGGCAACTTAGTAAGCTTCGCCCCATGCAAATCGCCCCTTTCGGTGCTACTTGCATGATGCTTTGCCGTTCCATTGCTAAATGCCATCAGCCGTCACGGGTGGTGGGTGGACTTACATACATAACCCACAACAACCGATGGCAATCGGCAACTTAGTAAGCTTCGCCCCATACACTTTTCCCCTTGCGGTGGTATTAGCATGGTGCTTTGCCGTTCTATTGCTAAAGGCCATCAACTGCCATGAGTGATGTAACGGCACACTAGACGCAACCAGCAACAACCGATGGCAATCGGCAACTTAGTAAGCTTCGCCCCATGCACATTGCCCCTTTCGGTGCTACTTGCACTATGCTTTGCCGTTCCATTGCTAAAAGCCATCAGCCGCTATGAGTGATTGTCACCTCCCGATGTCTCCATCGATTGTTGCGCCCGCAACAACCGATGGCAATCGGCAACTTAGTAAGCTTCGCCCCATGCACATTGCCCCTTTCGGTGCTACTTGCATGATGCTTTGCCGTTCCATTGCTAAATGCCATCAGCCGTCACGGGCGGTGGGTGGACTTACATATATAACCCACAACAACCGATGGCAATCGGCAACTTAGTAAGCTTCGCCCCATACACTTCGCCCCTTGCGGTGCTACTAGCATGTTGCTTTGTCGTTCCATTGCTAAAAGCCATCAGCCGCCATGAGCGTTGTCGCCTCCCGATGTTAGACCTAACCCACAACAACCGATGGCAATCGACAACTTAGTAAGCTCCGCCCCATACACTTCGCCCCTTGCGGTGCTACTAGCATGTTGCTTTGACATTCCATTGCTAAAGGTCATCAACCACCATGAGTGATGTGATTCCAGACACAACCCGCAACAACCGATGGCAATCAGCAACTTAGTAAAGCTTCGCAATATACACTTCACCACTTGCGGTGCAACTAGCTCATTGCTTTGCCGTTCCATTGCTAAAAGCCATCAGTCGCCACGAGTGTTGTCGCCTCCCGATGTTAGACACAACCAGCAACAACCGATGGCAATCGGCAACTTAATAAGCTTCGCCCCATGCACATCGCTCCTTTCGGTGCTACTTGCACGATGCTTTGTCGTTCCATTGCTAAAAGCCATCAGCCGTTACGAGCATTGTCGACTCGGGGGGGGTTTCCCATCTAACCCACAATAACCGATGGAAAATGGCAACTTAGTAAGCTTCGCCCCATACACTTCGCCCCTTGCGGTGCTACTAGCATGTTGCTTTGCCATTCCATTGCTAAAGGCCATCAACCGCCATGAGTGATGTGATTCCAGACACAACCCGCAACAACCGATGGCAATGTGAAACTTAGTAAGGCTTTGCAATATACACTTCACCACTTGCGGTGCAACTAGCTCATTGCTTTGCCATTCCATTGCTAAAAGCCATCAGCCGCCACGAGCGTTGTCGCCTCCCGATGTTAGACACAACCAGCAACAACCGATGGCAATCGGCAACTTAGTAAGCTTTGCCCCATGCACATCGCCCCTTTCGGTGCTACTTGCACGATGCTTTGCCGTTCCATTGCTAAAAGCCATCCGCCGCCACGAGGGTTGTCGCCTCCCGATGTCTCCATCGATTGTTGCGCCCGCAACAACCGATGGCAATCGGCAACTTAGTAAGCTTCGCCCCATGCAAATCGCCCCTTTCGGTGCTACTTGCATGATGCTTTGCCGTTCCATTGCTAAATGCCATCAGCCGTCACGGGTGGTGGGTGGACTTACATACATAACCCACAACAACCGATGGCAATCGGCAACTTAGTAAGCTTCGCCCCATACACTTTGCCCCTTGCGGTGGTATTAGCATGGTGCTTTGTCGTTCTATTGCTAAAGGCCATCAACTGCCATGAGTGATGTAATGGCACACTAGACACAACCAGCAACAACCGATGGCAATCGGC
>JASVEL010000662.1:0-7500 GCA_032618575.1 Nicotiana noctiflora
AACTTAGTAAGCTTCGCCCCATGCACATCGCCCCTTTCGGTGCTACTTGCACGATGCTTTGCCGTTCCATAGCTAAAAGCCCTCAGCCTGCCATGAGGGTTGTCGCCTCCCGATGTCTCCATCGATTGTTGCGCCCGCAACAACCGATGGCAATCGGCAACTTAGTAAGCTTCGCCCCATGCACATTGCCCCTTTCGGTGCTACTTGCATGATGCTTTGCCATTCCATTGCTAAATGCCATCAGCCGTCACGGGTGGTGGGCGGACTTACATACATAACCCACAACAACCGATGGCAATCGGCAACTTAGTAAGCTTCGCCCCATACACTTCGCCCCTTGCGGTGCTACTAGCATGTTGCTTTGCCGTTCCATTGCTAAAGGCCATCAACCGCCATGAGTGATGTAATGCCACACAACCCGCAACAACCGATGGCAATCGACAACTTACTAAGCTTCGCCCCATGCACATCGCCCCTTTCGGTGCTACTTGCACGATGCTTTGACGTTCCATTGCTAAAAGCCATCAGCCGCCACGAGGGTTGTCGCCTCCCGATGTCTCCATCGGTTGTTGCGCCCGCAACAACCGATGGCAATCGGCAACTTAGTAAGCTTCGCCCCCATGCACATCGCCACTTTCGGTGCTACTTGCATGATGCTTTGCCGTTCCATTGCTAAATGCCATCAGCCGTCACGGGCGGTGGTGGACTTACATACATAACCCACAACAACCGATGGCAATCGGCAACTTAGTAAGCTTCGCCCATACACTTCGCCCTTGCGGTGCTACTAGCATGTTGCTTTGCCGTTCCATTGCTAAAGGCCATCAACTACCATGAGTGATGTAATGCCACACTAGACGCAACTAGCAACAACCGATGGCAATCGACAACTTAGTAAGCTTCGCCCCATGCACATCGCCCCTTTCGGTGCTACTTGCATGATGCTTTGCCGTTCCATTGCTAAAAGCCATCAGCCGCCACGAGGGTTGTCGCCTCCGATGTCTCCATCGGTTGTTGCGCCCGCAACAACCGATGGCAATCGGCAACTTAGTAAGCTTCGCCCCATGCACATCGCCCCTTGCGGTGCTACTTGCATGATGCTTTGCCGTTCCATTGCTAAATGCCATCAGCCGTCACGGGCGGTGGGTCGACTTACATACATAACCCACAACAACCGATGGCAATCGGCAACTTAGTAAGCTTCGCCCCATACACTTTGCCCCTTGCGGTGCTACTAGCATGTTGCTTTGCCGTTCCATTGCTAAAGGCCATCAACTGCCATGAGTTGGCAATCGACAACTTAGTAAGCTTCGTCCCATGCACATCGCCCCTTTCGGTGCTACTTGCATGATGCTTTGCCGTTCCATTGCTAAAAGCCATCAGCCGCCACGAGGGTTGTCGCCTCCGATGTCTCCATCGGTTGTTGCGCCCGCAACAACCGATGGCAATCCGCAACTTAGTAAGCTTCGCCCCATGCACATCGCCCCTTTCGGTGCTACTTGCATGATGCTTTGCCGTTCCATTGCTAAATGCCATCAGCCGTCACGGGTGGTGGGTGGACTTACATACATAACCCACAACAACCGATGGCAATCGGCAACTTAGTAAGCTTCGCCCCATACACTTTGCCCCTTGCGGTGGTATTAGCATGGTGCTTTGTCGTTCTATTGCTAAAAGCCATCAGCCGCCACAAGTGATGTTAACACAACCCGCAACAACCGATGGCAATCGACAACTTAGTAAGCTTCGCCCCATACACTTCGCCCCTTGCGGTGCTACTAGCATGTTTATTTGCCGTTCCATTGCTAAAGGCCATCAACCGCCATGAGTGATGTGATTCCAGACACAACCCGCAACAACCGATGGCAATCAGCAACTTAGTAAAGCTTCGCAATATACACTTCACTACTTGCGGTGCAACTAGCTCATTGCTTTGCCGTTCCATTGCTAAAAGCCATCAGCCGCCACGAGCGTTGTCGCCTCCCGATGTTAGACACAACCAGCAACAACCGATGGCAATCGGCAACTTAATAAGCTTCGCCCCATGCACATCGCCCCTTTCGGTGCTATTTGCACGATGCTTTCCCGTCCCATTGCTAAAAGCCATCAGCCGTCTCGAGTGGTGGGGGGAAGGGAGGGGGGAGGTTTCCGACATAACCCACAACAACCGATGGCAAACAGCAACTTAGTAAGCTTCGCCCCATACACTTTGCCCCTTGCGGTGCTACTAGCATGTTGCTTTGCCGTTCCATTGCTAAAGGCCATCAACCGCCATGAGTGATGTGATTCCAGACACAACCCGCAACAACCGATGGCAATCAGCAACTTAGTAAAGCTTCGCAATATACACTTCACCACTTGCGGTGCAACTAGCTCATTGCTTTGTCGTTCCATTGCTAAAAGCCATTAGCCGCCACAAGCGTTACCGCCATGAACGATGTAATGCCACACAACCCGCAACAACCGATGGCAATCGGCAACTTAGTAAGCTTCGCCCCATGCACATCGCCCCTTTCGGTGCTACTTGCATGATGCTTTGCCGTTCCATTGCTAAATGCCATCAGCCGTCACGGGCGGTGGTGGACTTACATACATAACCCACAACAACCGATGGCAATCGGCAACTTAGTAAGCTTCGCCCCATACACTTCGCCCCTTGCGGTGCTACTAGCATGTTGCTTTGCCGTTCCATTGCTAAAGGCCATCAACCGCCATGAGTGATGTAATGCCACACAACCCGTAACCCACAACAACCGATGGCAATCGGCAACTTAGTAAGCTTCGCCACATGCACATCGCCCCTTTCGGTGCTACTTGCACGATGCTTTGCCGTTCCATTGCTAAAAGCCATCAGCCGCCACGAGGGTTGTCGCCTCCCGATGTCTCCATCGGTTGTTGCGCCCGCAACAACCGATGGCAATCGGCAACTTAGTAAGCTTCGCCCCATGCACATCGCCCCTTTCGGTGCTACTTGCATGATGCTTTGCCGTTCCATTGCTAAATGCCATCAGCCGTCACGGGCGGTGGCGGACTTACATACATAACCCACAACAACCGATGGCAATCGGCAACTTAGTAAGCTTCGCCCCATACACTTTGCCCCTTGCGGTGCTACTAGCATGTTGCTTTGCCGTTCCATTGCTAAAGGCCATCAACCGCCATGAGCGATGTAATGCCACACAACCCGCAACAACCGATGGCAATCGGCCAATCGACAACTTACTAAGCTTCGCCCCATGCACATCGCCCCTTTCGGTGCTACTTGCACGATGCTTTGCCGTTCCATTGCTAAAAGCCATCAGCCGCCACGATGGTTGTCGCCTCCCGATGTCTCCATCGGTTGTTGCGCCCGCAACAACCGATGGCAATCGGCAACTTAGTAAGCTTCGCCCCATGCACATCGCCCCTTTCGGTGCTACTTGCATGATGTTTTGCCGTTCCATTGCTAAATGCCATCAGCCGTCACGGGCGGTGGGTGGACTTACATACATAACCCACAACAACCGATGGCAATCGGCAACTTAGTAAGCTTCGCCCATACACTTCGCCCCTTGCGGTGCTACTAGCATGTTGCTTTGCCGTTCCATTGCTAAAGGCCATCAACCGCCATGAACGATGTAATGCCAACACTAGACGCAACCAGCAACAACCGATGGCAATCGACAACTTAGTAAGCTTCGCCCCATGCACATCGCCCCTTTCGGTGCTACTTGCACGATGCTTTGCCGTTCCATTGCTAAAAGCCATCAGCCGCCACGAGGGTTGTCGCCTCCCGATGTCTCCATCGGTTGTTGCGCCCGCAACAACCGATGGCAATCGGCAACTTAGTAAGCTTCGCCCCATGCACATCGCCCCTTTCTGTGCTACTTGCATGATGCTTTGCCGTTCCATTGCTAAATGCCATCAGCCGTCACGGGCGGTGGGTGGACTTACATACATAACCCACAACAACCGATGGCAATCGGCAACTTAGTAAGCTTCGCCCCATACACTTCGCCCCTTGCGGTGCTACTAGCATGTTGCTTTGCCGTTCCATTGCTAAAGGCCATCAACCGCCATGAACGATGTAATGCCACACAACCCACAACAACAAATGGCAATCAACAACTTAATAAGCTTCGCCGCATGCACTTCGCCCCTTGCGGGGCTACTCGCACGTTGCTTTGCCGTTCCATTGCCGAAAGCCATTTGCCGCCACGAGCGTTGTCGCCTCCCGATTTTGCCCGCAACATCCATTGGCAACCGGCACTTACTAAGCTTTGCCCCATGCGCACGGCACCTTGAGGTGCTACTTGCATGATGCTCCACCTTTTGTTGCCAAAAGTCAATGTTTGCCGCAAGCGGTGCGACCCCCAGGCATGCTACGAGCCCGCACGAGTACTTGCCGGCGTGGATTGTGAACTTCGGGGACGTAGCACGGCCAAGCCATGCATGCCCCCTATGCCCACGCCCCATTCCAGCGTCCCCCATGCGTGCCCGCACTGCCTGGCAGCCGGCACCTTGAGGTGCCTTTCAACACCTCTGCCCCCCTTTTATATACTTCAAAAAAAAAACCCAAGTTTCATGAGTAGACATGTTTTGTCCAGAGAATCCTAATGGAGTTGTACAACACCAAATAGCACAAACCAAGGTACAACTTAGCTAATATATTCACAAATGACTTTTAAACATTGTAAATGATATTTTTTACAAAAAAAATATTTTTTTATTTTTATTTTTATTATAAAACAAAAAATACATGGAAAAATAGTAAAAAATAGGAAAATTATTATAAAAATAGGGAAAATAGTGGAAAAAATTTCCATATAATATTTACACATAAAAGAGTTAGTTTTTTTCATAAAAGTGGGCGGAGGGGGGTTTCCGACCTAACCCAAAAGAACCGATGGCATTCGGCAACTTAGTAAGCTTCGCCCCATACACTTCGCCCCTTGCGGTGTGCTACTAGCATGTTGCTTTGCCGTTCCATTACTAAAGGCCATCAGCCGCCATGAGTGTTGTGATTCCAGACACAACCCGCAACAACCGATGGCAATCAACAACTTAGTAAGCTTCGCAACATGCACTCCACCCCTTGCGGTGTTACTCGCACGTTGCTTTGCCGTTTCATTGCCAAAAGTCATTTGCCGCCATGGGCGGTGGTGGACTTACATACATAACCCACAACAACCAATGGCAATCAGCAACTTAGTAAGCTTCGCCCCATACACTTCGCCCCTTGCGGTGCTACTAGCATGTTGCTTTGTTGTTCCATTTCTAAAGGCCATCAAACGCCATGAGTGATGTAATGCCACACAACCCGCAACAACCGATGGCAATCGGCAACTTAATAAGCTTCGCCCCGTGCACTTTGCCCCTTGCGGTGCTACTCGCACGTTGCTTTGCCGTTTCATTGCCGAAAGCCATTTGCCGCCACGGGCGGGGGTGGACTTACATACATAACCCACAACAACCGATGGCAATCGACAACTTAGTAAGCTTCGCCCCATACACTTCGCCCCTTGCGGTGCTACTAGCATGTTGCTTTGCCGTTCCATTGCTAAAGGCCATCAACCGCCATGAGTGATGTAATGCCACACAACCCGCAACAACCGATGGCAATCGGCAACTTAATAAGCTTCGCCCCGTGCACTTCGCCCCTTGCGGTGCTACTCGCACGTTGCTTTGCCGTTTCATTGCCGAAAGCCATTTGCCGCCACGAGCGTTGTCGCCTCCCGATTTTGCCCGCAACATCCATTGGCAACCGGCACTTACTAAGCTTTGCCCCATGCGCACGGCACCTTGAGGTGCTACTTGCATGATGCTCCACCTTTTGTTGCCAAAAGTCAATGTTTGCCGCAAGCGGTGCGACCCCAGGCATGCTACGAGCCCGCACGAGTACTTGCCGGCGTGGATTGTGAACTTCGGGGACGTAGCACGGCCAAGCCATGCATGCCCCCTATGCCCACGCCCCATTCCAGCGTCCCCCATGCGTGCCCGCACTGCCTGGCAGCCGGCACCTTGAGGTGCCTTTCAACACCTCTGCCCCCCTTATATATACTTAAAAAAAAAACCCAAGTTTCAGGAGTAGACATGTTTTGTCCAGAGAATCCTAATGGAGTTGTACAACACCAAATAGCACAAACCAAGGTACAACTTAGCTAATATATTCACAAATGACTTTTAAACATTGTAAATGATATTTTTTACAAAAAAAATATTTTTTTATTTTTATTTTTATTATAAAACGAAAAATACATGGAAAAATAGTAAAAAATAGGAAAATTATTATAAAAATAGGGAAAATAGTGGAAAAAATTTCCATATAATATTTACACATAAAAGAGTTAGTTTTTTTCATAAAAGTGGGGGAGGGGGGTTTCCGACCTAACCCAAAACAACCGATGGCAATCGGCAACTTAGTAAGCTTCGCCCCGTGCACTTCGCCCCTTGCGGTGCTACTCGCACGTTGCTTTGCCGTTTCATTGCCGAAAGCCATTTGCCGCCACGGACGGGGGTGGACTTACATACATAACCCACAACAACCGATGGCAATCGGCAACTTAGTAAGCTTCGCCCCATACACTTCGCCCCTTGCGGTGCTACTAGCATGTTGCTTTGCCGTTCCATTGCTAAAGGCCATCAACCGCCATGAGTGATGTAATGCCACACAACCCGCAACAACCGATGGCAATCGGCAACTTAATAAGCTTCGCCCCGTGCACTTCGCCCCTCGCGGTGCTACTCGCACGTTGCTTTGCCGTTTCATTGCCGAAAGCCATTTGCCGCCACGGGCGGGGGTGGACTTACATACATAACCCACAACAACCGATGGCAATCGGCAACTTAGTAAGCTTCGCCCCATACACTTCGCCCCTTGCGGTGCTACTAGCATGTTGCTTTGCCGTTCCATTGCTAAAGGCCATCAACCGCCATGAGTGATGTAATGCCACACAACCCGCAACAACCGATGGCAATCGGCAACTTAATAAGCTTCGCCCCGTGCACTTCGCCACTTGCGGTGCTACTCGCACGTTGCTTAGCCGTTTAATTGCCGAAAGCCATTTGCCGCCACGAGCGTTGTCGCCTCCCGATTTTGCCCGCAACATCCATTGGCAACCGGCACTTACTAAGCTTTGCCCCATGCGCACGGCACCTTGAGGTGCTACTTGCATGATGCTCCACCTTTTGTTGCCAAAAGTCAATGTTTGCCGCAAGCGGTGCGACCCCCGGCATGCTACGAGCCCGCACGAGTACTTGCCGGCGTGGATTGTGAACTTCGGGGACGTTGCACGGCCAAGCCATGCATGCCCCCTATGCCCACGCCCCATTCCAGCGTCCCCCATGCATGCCCGCACTGCCTGGCAGCCGGCACCTTGAGGTGCCTTTCAACACCTCTCCCCCCTTTTATATACTTCAAAAAAAAAACCCAAGTTTCATGAGTAGACATGTTTTGTCCAGAGAATCCTAATGGAGTTGTACAACACCAAATAGCACAAACCAAGGTACAACTTAGCTAAT
>JASVEL010000662.1:17500-25000 GCA_032618575.1 Nicotiana noctiflora
TTAGACCTAACCCACAACAACCGATGGAAATCGGCAACTTAGTAAGCTCCGCCCCATACACTTCGCCCCTTGCGGTGCTACTAGCATGTTGCTTTGCCGTTCCATTGCTAAAAGCCATCAGCCGCCATGAGTGATGTTATGCCAGACACAACCCGCAACAACCGATGGCAATCGGCAACTTAGTAAGCTTCGCCCCATACACTTCGCCCCTTGCGGTGCTACTAGCATGTTGCTTTGCCGTTCCATTGCTAAAAGCCATCAGCCGCCACGAGCGTTGTCGCCTCCCGATGATAGACCTAACCCACAACAACCGATGGCAATCGGCAACTTAGTAAGTTCCGCCCCATACACTTTGCCCCTTGTAGTGCTTCTAGCATGTTGCTTTGCCGTTCCATTGCTAAAAGCCATCAGCCGCCATCAGAGATATTATGCTAGACACAACCCGCAACAACCGATGGCAATCGGCAACTTAGTAAGCTTCGCCCCATACACTTCGCCCCTTGCGGTGCTACTAGCATGTTGCTTTGCCATTCCATTGCTAAAAGCCATCAGCCGCCACGAGCGTTGTCGCCTCCCGATGTTAGACCTAACCCACAACAACCGATGGCAATCGACAACTTAGTAAGCTCCACCCCATACACTTCGCCCCTTGCGGTGCTACTAGCATGTTGCTTTGCCGTTCCATTGCTAAAAGCCATCAGCCGCCATGAGTGATGTTATGCCAGACACAACCCGCAACAACCGATGGCAATCAGCAACTTAGTAAGCTTCGCCCCATACACTTCGCCCCTTGCGGTGCTACTAGCATGTTGCTTTGCCGTTCCATTGCTAAAAGCCATCAGCCGCCACGAGCGTTGTCGCCTCCCGATGTTAGACCTAACCCACAACAACCGATGGCAATCGGCAACTTAGTAAGCTCCGCCCCATACACTTCGCCCCTTGCGGTGCTACTAGCATGTTGCTTTGCCGTTCCATTGCTAAAAGCCATCAGCCGTCACGAGTGATGTTATGCCATACACAACCCGCAACAACCGATGGCAATCGGCAACTTAGTAAGCTTCGCCCCATACACTTCGCCCCTTGCGGTGCTACTAGCATGTTGCTTTGCCGTTCCATTGCTAAAAGCCATCAGCCGCCACGAGCGTTGTCGCCTCCCGATGTTAGAACTAACCCACAACAACCGATGGCAATCGGCAACTTAGTAAGCTCCGCCCCATACACTTCGCCCCTTGCGGTGCTACTAGCATGTTGCTTTGCCGTTCCATTGCTAAAAGCCATCAGCCGTCACGAGTGATGTTATGCTAGACACAACCCGCAACAACCGATGGCAATCGGCAACTTAGTAAGCTTCGCCCCATACACTTCGCCCCTTGCGGTGCTACTAGCATGTTGCTTTGCCGTTCCATTGCTAAAAGCCATCAGCCGCCACGAGCGTTGTCGCCTCCCGATGTTAGACCTAACCCACAACAACCGATGGCAATCGACAACTTAGTAAGCTTCGCCCCATACACTTCGCCCCTTGCGGTGCTACTAGCATGTTGCTTTGCCGTTCCATTGCTAAAAGCCATCAGCCGCCACAAGCGTTGTCGCCACCCGATGTTTGACACAACCCGCAACAACCGATGGCAATCGGCAACTTAGTAAGCTTCGCCACATACACTTCGCCCCTTGCGGTGCTACTAGCATGTTGCTTTGCCGTTCCATTGCTAAAGGCCATCAACCGCCATGAGTGATGTGATTCCAGACACAACCCGCAATAACCGATGGCAATCAGCAACTTAGTAAAGCTTCGCAATATACACTTCACCACTTGCGGTGCAACTAGCTCATTGCTTTGTCGTTCCATTGCTAAAAGCCATCAGCCGCCACGAGCGTTGTCGCCTCCCGATGTAAGACACAACCAGCAACAACCGATGGCAATCGGCAACTTAGTAAGCTTCGCCCCATGCACATCGCCCCTTTCGGTGCTACTTGCACGATGCTTTGCCGTTCCATTGCTAAAAGCCATCAGCCGTCTCGAGCGGTGGGGGGAAGGGGGGGTTTCCGACCTAACCCACAACAACCGATGGCAATCGGCAACTTAGTAAGCTTCGCCCCATACACTTCGCCCCTTGCGGTGCTACTAGCATGTTGCTTTGCCGTTCCATTGCTAAACGCCATCAACCGCCATGAGTGATGTGATTCCAGACACAACCCGCAACAACCGATGGCAATCAGAAACTTAGTAAGGCTTCGCAATATACACTTCACCACTTGCGGTGCAACTAGCTCATTGCTTTGCCGTTCCATTTCTAAAAGCCATCAGCCACCACGAGCATTGTCGCCTCCCGATGTTAGACATAACCAGCAACAACCGATGGCAATCGACAACTTAGTAAGCTTCGCCCCATGCACATCGCCCCTTTCGGTGCTACTTGCACGATGCTTTGCCGTTCCATTGCTAAAAGCCATCCGCCGCCACGAGGGTTGTCGCCTCCCGATGTCTCCATCGGTTGTTGCGCCCGCAACAACCGATGGCAATCGGCAACTTAGTAAGCTTCGCCCCATGCACATCGCCCCTTTCGGTGCTACTTGCACGATGCTTTGCTGTTCCATTGCTAAATGCCATCAACCGTGACGGGCGGTGAGTGGACTTACATACATAACCCACAACAACCGATGGCAATCGGCAACTTAGTAAGCTTCGCCCCATACACTTCGCCCTTGCGGTGCTACTAGCATGTTGCTTTGCCGTTCCATTGCTAAAGGCCATCAACCGCCATGAGTGATGTAATGCCACACAACCCGCAACAACCGATGGCAATCGGCAACTTAATAAGCTTCGCCCCGTGCACTTCGCCCCTTGCGGTGCTACTTGCACGATGCTTTGCCGTTCCATTGCTAAAAGCCATCAGCCGCCACGAGGGTTGTCGCCTCCCGATGTCTCCATCGGTTGTTGCGCCCGCAACAACCGATGGCAATCGACAACTTAGTAAGCTTCGCCCCATGCACATCGCCCCTTTCGGTGCTACTTGCATGATGCTTTGCCGTTCCATTGCTAAATGCCATCAGCCGTCACGGGCGGTGGTGGTGGACTTACATACATAACCCACAACAACCGATGGCAATCGGCAACTTAGTAAGCTTCGCCCCATACACTTCGCCCCTTGCGGTGCTACTAGCATGTTGCTTTGCCGTTCCATTGCTAAAGGCCATCAACCGCCATGAGCGATGTAATGCCACACAACCCGCAACAACCGATGGCAATCGACAACTTACTAAGCTTCGCCCCATGCACATCGCCCTTTCGGTGCTACTTGCACGATGCTTTGCCGTTCCATTGCTAAAAGCCATCAGCCGCCACGAGGGTTGTCGCCTCCCGATGTCTCCATCGGTTGTTGCGCCCGCAACAACCGATGGCAATCGGCAACTTAGTAAGCTTCGCCCCATGCACATCGCCCCTTTCGGTGCTACTTGCATGATGCTTTGCCGTTCCATTGCTAAATGCCATCAGCCGTCACGGGCGGTGGTGGACTTACATACATAACCCACAACAACCGATGGCAATCGGCAACTTAGTAAGCTTCGCCCCATACACTTCGCCCCTTGCGGTGCTACTAGCATGTTGCTTTGCCGTTCCATTGCTAAAGGCCATCAACCGCCGTGAACGATGTAATGCCACACAACCCACAACAACAAATGGCAATCAACAACTTAATAAGCTTCGCCGCATGCACTTCGCCCCTTGCGAGGCTACTCGCACGTTGCTTTGCCGTTCCATTGCCGAAAGCCATTTGCCGCCACGAGCGTTGTCGCCTCCCGATTTTGCCCGCAACATCCATTGGCAACCGGCACTTACTAAGCTTTGCCCCATGCGCACGGCACCTCGAGGTGCTACTTGCATGATGCTCCACCTTTTGTTGCCGACGGTCAATGTTTGCCGCAAGCGGTGCGACCCCCAGGCATGCTACGAGCCCGCACGAGTACTTGCCGGCGTGGATTGTGAACTTCGGGGACGTAGCACGGCCAAGCCATGCATGCCCCCTATGCCCACGCCCCATTCCAGCGTCCCCCATGCGTGCCCGCACTGCCTGGCAGCCGGCACCTTGAGGTGCCTTTCAACACCTCTGCCCCCCTTATATATACTTAAAAAAAAAAACCCAAGTTTCAGGAGTAGACATGTTTTGTCCAGAGAATCCTAATGGAGTTGTACAACACCAAATAGCACAAACCAAGGTACAACTTAGCTAATATATTCACAAATGACTTTTAAACATTGTAAATGATATTTTTTACAAAAAAAATATTTTTTTATTTTTATTTTTATTATAAAACGAAAAATACATGGAAAAATAGTAAAAAATAGGAAAATTATTATAAAAATAGGGAAAATAGTGGAAAAAATTTCCATATAATATTTACACATAAAAGAGTTAGTTTTTTTCATAAAAGTGGGGGGAGGGGGTTTCCGACCTAACCCAAAACAACCGATGGCAATCGGCAACTTAGTAAGCTTCGCCCCGTGCACTTCGCCCCTTGCGGTGCTACTAGCATGTTGCTTTGCCGTTCCATTGCTAAAGGCCATCAGCCGCCATGAGTGTTGTGATTCCAGACACAACCCGCAACAACCGATGGCAATCAACAACTTAGTAAAGCTTCGCAACATGCACTTCACCCCTTGCGGTGCTACTAGCACATTGCTTTGCCGTTCCATTGCTAAAAGCCATCATAGCTGCCACGAGCTTTGTCGCCTCCCGATGTTAGACACAACCAACAACAACCGATGGCAATCGGCAACTTAGTAAGCTTCGCCCCGTGCACTTCGCCCCTTGCGGTGCTACTCGCACGTTGCTTAGCCGTTTCATTGCCGAAAGCCATTTGCCGCCACGGGCGGGGTTGGACTTACATACATAACCCACAACAACCGATGGCAATCAGCAACTTAGTAAGCTTCGCCCCATACACTTCGCCCTTTGCGGTGCTACTAGCATGTTGCTTTGCCGTTCCAGCTGCCACGAGCTTTGTCGCCTCCCGATGTTAGACACAACCAACAACAACCGATGGCAATCGGCAACTTAATAAGCTTCGCCCCGTGCACTTCGCCCCTTGCGGTGCTACTCGCACGTTGCTTTGCCGTTTCATTGCCGAAAGCCATTTACCGCCACGGGCGGGGGTGGACTTACATACATAACCCACAACAACCGATGGCAATCGGCAACTTAGTAAGCTTCGCCCCATACACTTCGCCCCTTGCGGTGCTACTAGCATGTTGCTTTGCCGCTCCATTGCTAAAGGCCATCAACCGCCATGAGTGATGTAATGCCACACAACCCGCAACAACCGATGGCAATCGGCAACTTAATAAGCTTTGCCCCATGCACTTTGCCCCTTGCGGTGCTACTCGCACGTTGCTTTGCCGTTTCATTGCCGAAAGCCATTTGCCGCCACGGGCGGGGGTGGACTTACATACATAACCCACAACAACCGATGGCAATCGGCAACTTAGTAAGCTTCGCCCCATACACTTCGCCCCTTGCGGTGCTACTAGCATGTTGCTTTGCCGTTCCATTGCTAAAGGCCATCAACCGCCATGAACGATGTAATGCCACACAACCCGCAACAACCGATGGCAATCGGCAACTTAATAAGCTTCGCCGCATGCACTTCGCCCCTTGCGGGGCTACTCGCACGTTGCTTTGCCGTTCCATTGCCGAAAGCCATTTGCCGCCACGGGCGGGGGTGGACTTACATACATAACCCACAACAACCGATGGCAATCGGCAACTTAGTAAGCTTCGCCCCATACACTTCGCCCCTTGCGGTGCTACTAGCATGTTGCTTTGCCGTTCCATTGCTAAAGGCCATCAACCGCCATGAGTGATGTAATGCCACACAACCCGCAACAACCGATGGCAATCGGCAACTTAATAAGCTTCGCCCCGTGCACTTCGCCCCTTGCGGTGCTACTCGCACGTTGCTTTGCCGTTTCATTGCCGAAAGCCATTTGCCGCCACGAGCGTTGTCGCCTCCCGATTTTGCCCGCAACATCCATTGGCAACCGGCACTTACTAAGCTTTGCCCCATGCGCACGGCACCTTGAGGTGCTACTTGCATGATGCTCCACCTTTTGTTGCCAAAAGTCAATGTTTGCCGCAAGCGGTGCGACCCCCGGGCATGCTACGAGCCCGCACGACTACTTGCCGGCGTGGATTGTGAACTTCGGGGATGTAGCATGGCCAAGCCATGCATGCCCCATAGCACGGCCAAGCCATGCATGCCCCCTATGCCCACGCCGCATTTCAACGTCCCCCATGCGTGCCCGCATTGCCTGGCAGCCGGCACCTTGAAAAAAAACCCAAGTTTCAGGAGTAGACATGTTTTGTCCGGAGAATCCTAATGGAGTTGTACAACACCAAATAGCACAAACCAAGGTACAACTTAGCTAATATATTCACAAATGACTTTTAAACATTGTAAATGATATTTTTTACAAAAAAAATATTTTTTTATTTTTATTTTTATTATAAAACGAAAAATACATGGAAAAATAGTAAAAAATAGGAAAATTATTATAAAAATAGGGAAAATAGTGGAAAAAATTTCCATATAATATTTACACATAAAAGTACACATAAAAGTGTAATTATGTTTATATAAAATTAACATAACAACTATTTAAAATTACAAAAAAGCAATAAAAAATAGATAAAAAATAGGTAAAATACATAATATTTTTGTAAAACCATATGGATGACCAACCACCATTAATCATGAGTAAATTCCATTGTCGCAACCGCTATAAGTGATTCCGACTTAAAACCGCCGGCGCCAACCACCAAGCGTCCACCAACCGTCGCCGGTCGCTACCGCAAACCACCGCTACTTTCCATCACCGCCACCAACGACCACTACCATCATTGCGTTTGACATGTTGCTAAGCATTTGGCTAGCACTAGACATTGAGCGGCGTGGAGCGGCGTGGAGACACGTCCTGACCCGTGCCATGGCCATGCACAAAACGTCCTGACCCGTGCCATGGCCATGCACAAAACGTCCTGACCCGTGCCATGGCCGTGGCCAACCATGCACTGCCACGTCCGAACCCGTGCCATGGCCATGCACTGCCATGCCTTTGGAATAGGATTTGGCCTCTCGAGCGATGCCTTGTGCCATGCCATGCCTTCTGACCCGTGCCATGGCCATGCACTACCATGGCCTGCCACGTCCTGACCAGTGCCATGGCCAAGGCCTGCCACGTCCTGACCCGTGCCATGGCCATGCATTGCCGTTCCGTTGCTAAAAGCCTGCCCCGTGCCATGGCACTAGACATTAAGCGCGTGGAGCGGCGTGGAGACACGGCCTGACCCATGCCATGGCCATGCACAAAACGTCCTGACCCGTGCCGTGGCCAACCATGCACTGCCACGTCCGAACCCGTGCCATGGCCATGCACCGCCATGCCTTTGGAATAGGATTTGGCCTCTCGAGCGATGCCTTGTGCCATGCCATGCCTTCTGACCC
>JASVEL010000662.1:35000-70000 GCA_032618575.1 Nicotiana noctiflora
CTGGCATGTTGCTTTACCGTTCCATTGCTAAAGGCCATCAACCGCCATGAGTGATGTGATTCTAGACACTACCCGCAACAACCGATGGCAATTAGAAACTTAGTAAGGCTTCGCAATATACACTTCACCACTTGCGGTGCAACTAGCTCATTGCTTTGCCGTTCCATTGCTAAAAGCCATCAGCCGCCACGAGCGTTGTCGCCTCCCGATGTTAGACACAACCAGCAACAACCGATGACAATCGGTAACTTAGTAAGCTTCGCCCCATACACTTCGCCCCTTGCGGTGCTACTAGCATGTTGCTTTGCCGTTCCATTGCTAAAAGCCATCAGCCGCCACGAGCGTTGTCGCCTCCCGATGTTAGACCTAACCCACAACAACCGATGGCAATCGACAACTTAGTAAGCTCCGCCCCATACACTTCGCCCCTTGCGGTGCTACTAGCATGTTGCTTTGCCGTTCCATTGCTAAAAGCCATCAGCCGCCATGAGTGATGTTATGCCAGACACAACCCGCAACAACCGATGGCAATCGGCAACTTAGTAAGCTTCGCCCCATACACTTCGCCCCTTGCGGTGCTACTAGCATGTTGCTTTGCCGTTCCATTGCTAAAAGCCATCAGCCGCCACGAGCGTTGTCGCCTCCCGATGTTAGACCTAACCCACAACAACCGATGGCAATCGGCAACTTAGTAAGCTCCGCCCCATACACTTCGCCCCTTGCGGTGCTACTAGCATGTTGCTTTGCCGTTCCATTGCTAAAAGCCATCAGCCGCCACAAGCGTTGTTATGCCATACACAACCCGCAACAACCGATGGCAATCGGCAACTTAGTAAGCTTCGCCCCATACACTTCGCCCCTTGCGGTGCTACTAGCATGTTGCTTTGCCGTTCCATTGCTAAAAGCCATCAGCCGCCACGAGCGTTGTCACCTCCCGATGTTAGACCTAACCCACAACAACCGATGGCAATCGACAACTTAGTAAGCTCCGCCCCATACACTTCGCCCCTTGCGGTGCTACTAGCATGTTGCTTTGCCGTTCCATTGCTAAAAGCCATCAGCCGCCATGAGTGATGTTATGCTAGACACAACCCGCAACAACCGATGGCAATCGGCAACTTAGTAAGCTTCGCCCCATACACTTCGCCCCTTGCGGTGCTACTAGCATGTTGCTTTGTCGTTCCATTGCTAAAGGCCATCAACCGCCACGAGGGTTGTCGCCTCCCGATGTCTCCATCGGTTGTTGCAATCGGCAACTTAGTAAGCTTCGCCCCATGCAATTTTCCCCTTGCGGTGCTACTTGCACATTGCTTTGCCGTTCCATTGCTAAAAGCCATCAGCCGCCACGAGCGTTGTCGCCTCCCGTTGTTAGACACAACCAGCAACAACCGATGGCAATCGGCAACTTAGTAAGCTTCGCCCCATACACATCGCCCCTTGCGGTGCTACTTGCACGATGCTTTGCCGTTCCATTGCTAAAAGCCATCAGCCGTCACGAGCGATGGGGGGGGGGGGTTCCAACCTAACCCACAACAACCGATGGCAATCGGCAACTTAGTAAGCTTCGCCCCATACACTTCGCTCCTTGCGTTGCTACTAGCATGTTGCTTTGCCGTTCCATTGCTAAAGGCCATCAACCGCCATGAGTGATGTGATGCTACACAACCAACCCGCAACAACCGATGGCAATAGACAACTTAGTAAGCTTCGCCACATACACTTCGCCCCTTGCGGTGCTACTAGCATGTTGCTTTGCCGTTCCATTGCTAAAAGCCATCAGCCGCCACGAGCGTTGTCGCCTCCCGATGTTAGACACAACCCGCAACAACCGATGGCAATCGGCAACTTAGTAAGCTTCGCCCCATACACTTCGCCCCTTGCGGTGCTACTAGCATGTTGCTTTGCCGTTCCATTGCTAAAAGCCATCAGCCGCCACGAGCGTTGTCGCCTCCCGATGTTAGACCTAACCCACAACAACCGATGGCAATCGGCAACTTAGTAAGCTCCGCCCCATACACTTTGCCCCTTGCGGTGCTACTAGCATGTTGCTTTGCCGTTCCATTGCTAAAAGCCATCAGCCGCCATGAGTGATGTTATGCCAGTACACAACCCGCAACAACCGATGGCAATCGGCAACTTAGTAAGCTTCGCCACATACACTTCGCCCCTTGCGGTGCTACTAGCATGTTGCTTTGCCGTTCCATTGCTAAAAGCCATCAGCCGCCACGAGCATTGTCGCCTCCCGATGTTAGACCTAACCCACAACAACCGATGGCAATCGGCAACTTAGTAAGCTCCGCCCCATACACTTCGCCCCTTGCGAGTGCTACTAGCATGTTGCTTTGCCGTTCCATTGCTAAAAGCCATCAGCCGCCATGAGTGATGTTATGCCAGACACAACCCGCAACAACCGATGGCAATCGGCAACTTAGTAAGCTTCGCCCCATACACTTCGCCCCTTGCGGTGCTACTAGCATGTTGCTTTGCCGTTCCATTGCTAAAAGCCATCAGCCGCCACGAGCGTTGTCGCCTCCCGATGTTAGACCTAACCCACAACAACCGATGGCAATCGACAACTTAGTAAGCTCCGCCCCATACACTTCGCCCCTTGCGGTGCTACTAGCATGTTGCTTTGCCGTTCCATTGCTAAAAGCCATCAGCCGCCATGAGTGATGTTATGCTAGACACAACCCGCAACAACCGATGGCAATCGGCAACTTAGTAAGCTTCGCCCCATACACTTTGCCCCTTGCGGTGCTACTAGCATGTTGCTTTGCCGTTCCATTGCTAAAAGCCATCAGCCGCCACGAGCGTTGTCGCCTCCCGATGTTAGACCTAACCCACAACAACCGATGGCAATCGGCAACTTAGTAAGCTTCGCCCCATACACTTCGCCCCTTGCGGTGCTACTAGCATGTTGCTTTGCCGTTCCATTGCTAAAAGCCATCAGCCGCCATGAGTGATGTTATGCCAGACACAACCCGCAACAACCGATGGCAATCGGCAACTTAGTAAGCTTCGCCCCATACACTTCGCCCCTTGCGGTGCTACTAGCATGTTGCTTTGTCGTTCCATTGCTAAAAGCCATCAGCACGCCACGAGCGTTGTCGCCTCCCGATGTTAAACCTAACCCACAACAACCGATGGCAATCGACAACTTAGTAAGCTCCGCCCCATACACTTCGCCCCTTGCGGTGCTACTAGTATGTTGCTTTGCCGTTCCATTGCTAAAAGCCATCAGCCGCCATGAGTGATGTTATGCCAGACACAACCCGCAACAACCGATGGCAATCGCCAACTTAGTAAGCTTCGCCCCATACACTTTGCCCCTTTCGGTGCTACTAATATGTTGCTTTGCCGTTCCATTGCTAAAAGCCATCAGCCGCCACGAGCGTTGTCGCCTCCCGATGTTAGACCTAACCCACAACAACCGATGGCAATCGGCAACTTAGTAAGCTCCGCCCCATACACTTCGCCCCTTGCGGTGCTACTAGCATGTTGCTTTGCCGTTCCATTGCTAAAAGCCATCAGCCGTCACGAGTGATGTTATGCCAGCCACAACCCGCAACAACCGATGGCAATCGGCAACTTAGTAAGCTTCGCCCCATACACTTCGCCCCTTGCGGTGCTACTAGCATGTTGCTTTGCCGTTCCATTGCTAAAAGCCATCAGCCGCCACAAGCGTTGTCGCCTCCCGATGTTAGAACTAACCCACAACAACCGATGGCAATCGACAACTTAGTAAGTTCCGCCCCATACACTTCGCCCCTTGCGGTGCTACTAGCATGTTGCTTTGCCGTTCCATTGCTAAAAGCCATCAGCCGCCACAAGTGATGTTATGCCAGACACAACCCGCAACAACCGATGGCAATCGGCAACTTAGTAAGCTTCGCCCCATACACTTCGCCCCTTGCGGTGCTACTTGCATGTTGCTTTGCCGTTCCATTGCTAAAAGCCATCAGCCGCCACGAGCGTTGTCGCCTCCCGATGTTGGACCTAATCCACAACAACCGATGGCAATCGACAACTTAGTAAGTTCCGCCCCATACACTTCGCCCCTTGCGGTGCTACTAGTATGTTGCTTTGCCGTTCCATTGCTAAAAGCCATCAGCCGCCATGAGTGATGTTATGCCAGACACAACCCGCAACAACCGACGGCAATCGGCAACTTAGTAAGCTTCGCCCCATACACTTCGCCCCTCGCGGTGCTACTAGCATGTTGCTTTGTCGTTCCATTGCTAAAAGCCATCATCCGCCACGAGCGTTGTCGCCTCCCGATGTTAGACCTAACCCACAACAACCGATGGCAATCGGCAACTTAGTAAGCTCCACCCCATACACTTTGCCCCTTGCGGTGCTACTAGCATGTTGCTTTGTCGTTCCATTGCTAAAAGCCATCAGCCGCCATGAGTGATGTTATGCCAAACACAACCCGCAACAACCGATGGCAATCGGCAACTTAGTAAGCTTCGCCACATACACTTCGCCCCTTGCTGTGCTACTAGCATGTTGCTATGCCGTTCCTTTGCTAAAAGCCATCAGCCGCCACGAGCATTGTCGCCTCCCGATGTTAGAACTAACCCATAACAACCGATGGCAATCGACAACTTAGTAAGCTCCGCCCCATACACTTCGCCCCTTGCGGTGCTACTAGCATGTTGCTTTGCCGTTCCATTGCTAAAAGCCATCAGCCGTCACGAGTGATGTTATGCCATACACAACCCGCAACAACCGATGGCAATCGGCAACTTAGTAAGCTTCGCCCCATACACTTCGCCCCTTGCGGTGCTACTAGCATGTTGCTTTGCCGTTCCATTGCTAAAAGCCATCAGCCGCCACGAGCGTTGTCGCCTCCCGATGTTAGACCTAACCCACAACAACCGATGGCAATCGGCAACATAGTAAGCTCCGCCCCATACACTTCGCCCCTTGCGGTGCTACTAGCATGTTGCTTTGCCGTTCCATTGCTAAATGCCATCAGCCGTCACGAGTGATGTTATGCCATACACAACCCGCAACAACCGATGGCAATCGGCAACTTAGTAAGCTTCGCCCCATACACTTTGCCCCTTGCGGTGCTACTAGCATGTTGCTTTGCCGTTCCATTGCTAAAAGCCATTAGCCGCCACGAGCGTTGTCGCCTCCCGATGTTAGACCTAACCCACAACAACCGATGGCAATCGGCAACTTAGTAAGCTCCGCCCCATACACTTTGCCCCTTGCGGTGCTACTAGCATGTTGCTTTGCCGTTCCATTGCTAAAAGCCATCAGCAACCATGAGTGATGTTATTCCAGACACAACCCGCAACAACCGATGGTAATCGGCAACTTAGTAAGCTTCGCCCCATACACTTCTCCCCTTGCGGTGCTACTAGCATGTTGCTTTGCCATTCCATTGCTAAAAGCCAACAGCCACCATGAGCGTTGTCGCCTCCCGATGTTGGACCTAACCCACAACAACCGATGGCAATCAACAACTTATTAAGCTCCGCCCCATACACTTCGCCCCTTGCGGTGCTACTAGTATGTTGCTTTGCCGTTCCATTGCTAAAAGCCATCAGCCGCCATGAGTGATGTTATGCCAGACACAACCCGCAACAACCGTTGGCAATCGGCAACTTAGTAAGCTTCGCCCCATACACTTCGACCCTTGCGGTGCTACTTGCATGTTGCTTTGCCGTTCCATTGCTAAAAGCCATCAGCCACCACGAGCGTTGTCGCCTCCCGATGTTAGACCTAACCCACAACAACCGATGGCAATCGGCAACTTAGTAAGCTCCGCCCCATACACTTCGCTCCTAGCGGTGCTACTAGCATGTTGCTTTGCCGTTCCATTGCTAAAAGTCATCAGCCACCATGAGTGATGTTATGCCTGACACAACCCACAACAACCGATGGCAATCGGCAACCTAGTAAGCATCGCCCCTTACACTTTGCCCCTTGCGGTGGTACTAGCATATTGCTTTGCCGTTCCATTGTTAAAAGCCATCAGCCACCACGAGCGTTGTCGCCTCCTGATGTTAGACCTAACCCGCAACAACCGATGGCAATCGGCAACTTAGTAAGCTTCGCCACATACACTTTGCCCCTTGCGGTGCTACTAGCATGTTGCTTTGCCGTTCCATTGCTAAAAGCCATCAGCCGCCACGAGCATTGTTGCCTCCCGATGTTAGACCTAACCCACAACAACCGATGGAAATCGGACAACTTAGTAAGCTCCGCCCCATACACTTCGCCCCTTGCGGTGCTACTAGCATGTTGCTTTGCCGTTCCATTGCTAAAAGCCATCAGCCGTCACGAGTGATGTTATGCCGGACACAACCCGCAACAACCGATGGCAATCGGCAACTTAGTAAGCTTCGCCCCATACACTTCGCCCCTTGCGGTGCTACTAGCATGTTGCTTTGCCGTTCCATTGCTAAAAGCCATCAGCCGCCACGAGCGTTGTCGCCTCCCGATGTTAGACCTAACCCACAACAACCGATGGCAATCGACAACATAGTAAGCTCCGCCCCATACACTTCGCCCCTTGCGGTGCTACTAGCATGTTGCTTTGCCGTTCCATTGCTAAACGCCATCAGCCGCCATGAGTGATGTTATGCCAGGCACAGCCCGCAACAACCAATGGCAATCGGCAACTTTGTAAACTTCGCCCCATACACTTCGCCCCTTGCGGTGCTACTAGCATGTTGCTTTGCCGTTCCATTGCTAAAATCCATTAGCCGCCACGAGTGTTGTCGCCTCCCGATGTTAGACCTAACCCATAACAACCGATGGCAATCGGCAACTTAGTAAGCTCCGCCCCATACACTTCGCCCCTTGCGGTGCTACTAGCATGTTGCTTTGCCGTTCAATTGCTAAAAGCCATCAGCCACCATGAGTGATGTTATGCCAGACACAACCCGCAACAACAGATGGCAATCGGCAACTTAGTAAGCTTCGCCCCATACACTTCTCCCCTTGCGATGCTACTAGCATGTTGCTTTGCCATTCCATTGCTAAAAGCCATCAGCCGCCATGAGCGTTGTCGCCTCCCGATGTTGGACCTAACCCACAACAACCGATGGCAATCAACAACTTAGTAAGCTCCGCCCCATACACTTCGCCCCTTGCGGTGCTACTAGTATGTTGCTTTGCCGTTCCATTGCTAAAAGCCATCAGCCGCCATGAGTGATGTTATGCCAGACACAACCCGCAACAACCGATGGCAATCGGCAACTTAGTAAGCTTCGCCCCATACACTTCGCCCCTTGCGGTGCTACTTGCATGTTGCTTTGCCGTTTCATTGCTAAAATCCATCAGCCGCCACGAGCGTTGTCGCCTCCCGATGTTAGACCTAACCCACAACAACCGATGGCAATCAGAACTTAGTAAGCTCCACCCCATACACTTCGCCCCTTGTGGTGCTACTAGCATGTTGCTTTGCCGTTCCATTGCTAAAAGTCATCAGCCGCCATGCGTGATGTTATGCCAGACACAACCCGCAACAACCGATGGCAGTCGACAACCTAGTAAGCTTCGCCCCATACACTTCACCCCTTGCGGTGCTACTAGCATGTTGCTTTGCCGTTCCATTGCTAAAAGCCATCAGCCACCACGAGCGTTGTCGCCTCCCGATGTTAGACCTAACCCACAACAACCGATGGCAATCGGCAACTTAGTAAGCTCCGTCCCATACACTTTGCTCCTTGCGGTGCTACTAGCATGTTGCTTTGCCGTTCCATTGCCAAAAGCCTTCAGCCGCCTTGAGTGATGTTATGCCAGACACAACCCGCAACAACCGATGGTAATCGGCAATTTAGTAAGCTTCGCCCCATACACTTCGCCCCTTGCGGTGCTACTAGCATGTTGCTTTGCCGTTCCATTGCTAAAAGCCATCAGCCACCACGAGCGTTGTCGCCTCCCGATGTTAGACCTAACCCACAACAACCGATGGCAATCGACAACTTAGTAAGATCCGCCCCATACACTTCGCCCCTTGCGGTGCTACTAGCATGTTGCTTTGCCGTTCCATTGCTAAAAGCCATCAGCCGCCACGAGTGATGTTATGCCAGACACAACCCGCAACAACCGATGGCAATCGGCAACTTAGTAAGCTTCGCCCCATACACTTCGCCCCTTGCGGTGCTACTAGCATGTTGCTTTGCCGTTCCATTGCTAAAAGCCATCAGCCGCCAAGAGCGTTGTCGCCTCCCGATGTTAGACCTAACCCACAACAACCGATGGAAATCGGCAACTTAGTAAGCTCCACCCCATACACTTCGCCCCTTGCGGTGCTACTAGCATGTTGCTTTGTCGTTCCATTGCTAAAATCCATCAGCCGCCATGAGTGATGTTATGCCAAACACAACCCGCAACAACCGATGGCAATCGGCAACTTAATAAGCTTCGCCACATACACTTCGCCCCTTGCTGTGCTACTAGCATGTTGCTTTGCCGTTCATTTGCTAAAAGCCATCAGCCGCCACGAGTATTGTTGCCTCCCGATGTTAGACCTAACCCACAACAACCGATGGAAATCGGCAACTTAGTAAGCTCCGCCCCATACACTTCGCCCCTTGCGGTGCTACTAGCATGTTGCTTTGCCTTTCCATTGCTAAAAGCCATCAGCCGCCATGAGTGATGTTATGCCAGACACAACCCGCAACAACCGATGGCAATCGGCAACTTAGTAAGCTTCGCCCCATACACTTTGCCCCTTGCGGTGCTACTAGCATGTTGCTTTGCCGTTCCATTGCTAAAAACCATCAGCCGCCACGAGCGTTGTCGCCTCCCGATGTTAGACCTAACCCACAACAACCGATGGCAATCGACAACTTAGTAAGCTCCGCCCCATACACTTCGCCCCTTGCGGTGCTACTAGCATGTTGCTTTGCCGTTCCATTGCTAAACGCCATCAGCCGCCACGAGTGATGTTATGCCAGACACAACCCGCAACAACCGATGGCAATCGACAACTTAGTAAGCTTCGCCCCATACACTTCGCCCCTTGCGGTGCTACTAGCATGTTGCTTTGCCGTTCCATTGCTAAAAGCCATTAGCCGCCACGAGCATTGTCGCCTCCCGATGTTAGACCTAACCCACAACAACCGATGGCAATCGGCAACTTAGTAAGCTCCGCCCCATACACTTCGTCCCTTGCGGTGCTACTAGCATGTTGCTTTGTCGTTCCATTGCTAAAAGCCATCAGCCGTCACGAGTGATGTTATGCCGGACACAACCCGCAACAACCGATGGCAATCGGCAACTTAGTAAGCTTCGCCCCATACACTTCGCCCCTTGCGGTGCTACTAGCATGTTGCTTTGCCGTTCCATTGCTAAAAGCCATCAGCCGCCACAAGCGTTGTCGCCACCCGATGTTAGAACTAACCCACAACAACCGATGGCAATCGACAACTTAGTAAGCTCCGCCCATACACTTCGCCCCTTGCGGTGCTACTAGCATGTTGCTTTGCCGTTCCATTGCTAAAAGCCATCAGCCGTCACGAGTGATGTTATGCCGGACACAACCCGCAACAACCGATGGCAATCGGCAACTTAGTAAGCTTCGCCCCATACACTTCGCCCCTTGCGGTGCTACTAGCATGTTGCTTTGCCGTTCCATTGCTAAAAGCCATCAGCCGCCACGAGCGTTGTCGCCTCCCGATGTTAGACCTAACCCACAACAACCGATGGCAATCGGCAACTTAGTAAGCTCCACCCCATACACTTCGCCCCTTGCGGTGCTACTAGCATGTTGCTTTGCCGTTCCATTGCTAAAAGCCATCAGCCGTCACGAGTGATGTTATGCCGGACACAACCCGCAACAACCGATGGCAATCGGCAACTTAGTAAGCTTCGCCCCATACACTTCGCCCCTTGCGGTGCTACTAGCATGTTGCTTTGCCGTTCCATTGCTAAAAGCCATCAGCCGCCACGAGCGTTGTCGCCTCCCGATGTCAGACCTAACCCACAACAACCGATGGCAATCGGCAACTTAGTAAGCTCCGCCCCATACACTTCACCCCATGGGTGCAACTAGCTCATTGCTTAGCCGTTCCTTTGCTAAAAGCCATCAGCCGCCACGAGCATTGTCGCCTCCCGATGTTAGACCTAACCCACAACAACCGATGGCAATCGACAACTTAGTAAGCTCCGCCCCATACACTTTGCCCCTTGCGGTGCTACTAGCATGTTGCTTTGCCGTTCCATTGCTAAAAGCCATCAGCCGCCATGAGTGATGTTATGCCAGACACAACCCGCAACAACCGATGGCAATCGGCAACTTAGTAAGCTTCGCCCCATACACTTTGCCCCTTGCGGTGCTACTAGCATGTTGCTTTGCCGTTCCATTGCTAAAAGCCATCAGCCGCCACAAGCGTGCCAGACACAACCCGCAACAACCGATGGCAATCGGCAACTTAGTAAGCTTCGCCCCATACACTTCGCCCCTTGCGGTGCTACTAGCATGTTGCTTTGCCGTTCCATTGCTAAAAGCCATCAGCCGCCACGAGCGTTGTCGCCTCCCGATGTTAGACCTAACCCACAACAACCGATGGCAATCGACAACTTAGTAAGTTCCGCCCCATACACTTCGCCCCTTGCGGTGCTACTAGCATGTTGCTTTGCCGTTCCATTGCTAAAAGCCATCAGCCGCCACAAGTGATGTTATGCCAGACACAACCCGCAACAACCGATGGCAATCGGCAACTTAGTAAGCTTCGCCCCATACACTTTGCCCCTTGCGGTGCTACTAGCATGTTGCTTTGCCGTTCCATTGCTAAAAGCCATCAGCCGCCACGAGCGTTGTCGCCTCCCGATGTTAGACCTAACCCACAACAACCGATGGCAATCGGCAACTTAGTAAGCTCCGCCCCATACACTTCGCCCCTTGCGGTGCTACTAGCATGTTGCTTTGCCGTTCCATTGCTAAAAGCCATCAGCCGCCACAAGCGTTGTCGCCACCCGGTGTTTGACACAACAACCGATGGCAATCGGCAACTTAGTAAGCTTCGCCACATACACTTCGCCCCTTGCTGTGCTACTAGCATGTTGCTTTGCCGTTCCATTGCTAAAAGCCATCAGCCGCCACGAGCATTGTTGCCTCCCGATGTTAGACCTAACCCACAACAACCGATGGCAATCGGCAACTTAGTAAGCTCCGCCCCATACACTTTGCCCCTTGCGGTGCTACTAGCATGTTGCTTTGCCGTTCCATTGCTAAAAGCCATCAGCCGCCATGAGTGATGTTATGCCATACACAACCCGCAACAACCGATGGCAATCGGCAACTTAGTAAGCTTCGCCCCATACACTTCGCCCCTTGCGGTGCTACTAGCATGTTGCTTTGCCGTTCCATTGCTAAAAGCCATCAGCCGCCACGAGTGATGTGATGCCAAACACAACCCGCAACAACCGATGGCAATCGGCAACTTAGTAAGCTTCGCCCCATACACTTCGCCCCTTGCGGTGCTACTAGCATGTTGCTTTGCCGTTCCATTGCTAAAAGCCATCAGCCGCCACGAGCGTTGTCGCCTCCCGATGTTGGAACTAACCCACAACAACCGATGGCAATCGACAACTTAGTAAGCTCCGCCCCATACACTTCGCCCCTCGCGGTGCTACTAGCATGTTGCTTTGCCGTTCCATTGCTAAAAGCCATCAGCCGCCACGAGCGTTGTTATGCCGTACACAACCCGCAACAACCGATGGCAATCGACAACTTAGTAAGCTTCGCCCCATACACTTCGCCCCTTGCGGTGCTACTAGCATGTTACTTTGCTGTTCCATTGCTAAAAGCCATTAGCCGCCACGAGCATTGTCGCCTCCCGATGTTAGACCTAACCCACAACAACCGATGGCAATCGGCAACTTAGTAAGCTCCGCCCCATACACTTCGTCCCTTGCGGTGCTACTAGCATGTTGCTTTGTCGTTCCATTGCTAAAAGCCATTAGCCACCATGAGTGATGTTATGCCAGACACAACCCGCAACAACCGATGGCAATCGGCAACTTAGTAAGCTTCGCCCCATACACTTCTCCCCTTGCGGTGCTACTAGCATGTTGCTTTGCCATTCCATTGCTAAAAGCCATCAGCCGCCACGAGCGTTGTCGCCTCCCGATGTTAGACCTAACCCACAACAACCGATGGCAATCGACAACTTAGTAAGCTCCGCCCCATACACTTCGCCCCTTGCGGTGCTACTAGCATGTTGCTTTGCCGTTCCATTGCTAAAAGCCATCAGCCGCCACGAGTGATGTTATGCCAGACACAACCCGCAACAACCGATGGCAATCGGCAACTTAGTAAGCTTCGCCCCATACACTTCGCCCCTTGCGGTGCTACTAGCATGTTGCTTTGCCGTTTCATTGCTAAAAGCCATCAGCCGCCACGAGCGTTGTCGCCTCCCGATGTTAGACCTAACCCACAACAACCGATGGCAATCGACAACTTAGTAAGCTCCGCCACATACACTTCGCCCCTTGTGGTGCTACTAGCATGTTGCTTTGCCGTTCCATTGCTAAAAGCCATCAGCCACCATGAGTGATGTTATGCCAGACACAACCCGCAACAACCGATGGCAATCGGCAACTTAGTAAGCTTCGCCCCATACACTTCGCCCCTTGCGGTGCTACTACCATGTTGCTTTTTCGTTCCATTGCTAAAAGCCATTAGCCGCCACGAGCGTTGTCGCCTCCCGATGTCAGACCTAACCCACAACAACCGATGGCAATCGGCAACTTAGTAAGCTCCGCCCCATACACTTCGCCCCTTGCTTGTGCTACTAGCATGTTGCTTTGCCGTTCCATTGCTAAAAGCCATCAGCCGCCACGAGCATTGTTGCCTCCCGATGTTAGACCTAACCCACAACAACCGATGGCAATCGGCAACTTAGTAAGCTTCGCCCCATACACTTTGCCCCTTGCGGTGCTACTAGCATGTTGCTTTGCCGTTCCATTGCTAAAAGCCATCAGCCGCCATGAGTGATGTTATGCCAGACACAACCCGCAACAACCGATGGCAATCGGCAACTTAGTAAGCTTCGCCCCATACACTTTGCCCCTTGCGGTGCTACTAGCATGTTGCTTTGCCGTTCCATTGCTAAAAGCCATCAGCCGCCACGAGTGATGTTATGCCAGACACAACCCGCAACAACCGATGGCAATCGGCAACTTAGTAAGCTTCGCCCCATACACTTCGCCCCTTGCGGTGCTACTTGCATGTTGCTTTGCCGTTCCATTGCTAAAAGCCATCAGCCGCCACGAGCGTTGTCGCCTCCCGATGTTGGACCTAATCCACAACAACCGATGGCAATCGACAACTTAGTAAGTTCCGCCCCATACACTTCGCCCCTTGCGGTGCTACTAGTATGTTGCTTTGCCGTTCCATTGCTAAAAGCCATCAGCCGCCATGAGTGATGTTATGCCAGACACAACCCGCAACAACCGATGGCAATCGGCAACTTAGTAAAGCTTCGCAATATACACTTCACCCCATGGGTGCAACTAGCTCATTGCTTAGCCATTCCTTTGCTAAAAGCCATCAGCCGCCACGAGCGTTGTCGCCTCCCGATGTTAGACCTAACCCACAACAACCGATGGCAATCGACAACTTAGTAAGCTCCGCCGCATACACTTCGCCCCTTGCGGTGCTACTAGCATGTTGCTTTGCCGTTCCATTGCTAAAAGCCATCAGCCGCCATGAGTGATGTTATGCCAGACACAACCCGCAACAACCGATGGCAATCGGCAACTTAGTAAGCTTCGCCCCATACACTTCGCCCCTTGCGGTGCTACTAGCATGTTGCTTTGCCGTTCCATTGCTAAAAGCCATCAGCCGCCACGAGCATTGTTGCCTCCCGATGTTAGACCTAACCCACAACAACCGATGGCAATCGGCAACTTAGTAAGCTCCGCCCCATACACTTTGCCCCTTGCGGTGCTACTAGCATGTTGCTTTGCCGTTCCATTGCTAAAAGCCATCAGCCGCCATGAGTGATGTTATGCCAGACACAACCCGCAACAACCGATGGCAATCGGCAACTTAGTAAGCTTCGCCCCATACACTTCGCCCCTTGCGGTGCTACTAGCATGTTGCTTTGCCGTTCCATTGCTAAAAGCCATCAGCCGCCACGAGTGATGTGATGCCAGACACAACCCGCAACAACCGATGGCAATCGGCAACTTAGTAAGCTTCGCCCCATACACTTCGCCCCTTGCGGTGCTACTTGCATGTTGCTTTGCCGTTCCATTGCTAAAAGCCATCAGCCGCCACGAGCGTTGTCGCCTCCCGATGTTGGACCTAATCCACAACAACCGATGGCAATCGACAACTTAGTAAGTTCCGCCCCATACACTTCGCCCCTTGAGGTGCTACTAGCATGTTGCTTTGCCGTTCCATTGCTAAAAGCCATCAGCCGCCATGAGTGATGTTATGCCAGACACAACCCGCAACAACCGATGGCAATCGGCAACTTAGTAAGCTTCGCCCCATACACTTCGCCCCTTGCGGTGCTACTAGCATGTTGCTTTGCCGTTTCATTGCTAAAAGCCATCAGCCGCCACAAGCGTTGTCGCCACCCGGTGTTTGACACAACCCGCAACAACCGATGGCAATCGGCAACATAGTAAGCTTCGCCCCATACACTTCGCCCCTTGCGGTGCTACTAGCATGTTGCTTTGCCGTTCCATTGCTAAAAGCCATCAGCCGCCACAAGCGTTGTCGCCACCCGGTGTTTGACACAACCCGCAACAACCGATGGCAATCGGCAACTTAGTAAGCTTCGCCCCATACACTTCGCCCTTGCGGTGCTACTAGCATGTTGCTTTGCCGTTCCATTGCTAAAAGCCATCAGCCGCCACGAGCGTTGTCGCCTCCCGATGTTAGACCTAACCCACAACAACCGATGGCAATCGGCAACTTAGTAAGCTCCACCCCATACACTTCGCCCCTTGCGGTGCTACTAGCATGTTGCTTTGTCGTTCCATTGCTAAAAGCCATCAGCCGCCATGAGTGATGTTATGCCAAACACAACCCGCAACAACCGATGGCAATCGGCAACTTAGTAAGCTTCGCCACATACACTTCGCCCCTTGCTGTGCTACTAGCATGTTGCTATGCCGTTCCTTTGCTAAAAGCCATCAGCCGCCACGAGCATTGTCGCCTCCCGATGTTAGAACTAACCCACAACAACCGATGGCAATCGGCAACTTAGTAAGCTCCGCCCCATACACTTCGCCCCTTGCGGTGCTACTAGCATGTTGCTTTGCCGTTCCATTGCTAAAAGCCAACAGCCGCCACAAGTGATGTTATGCCAGACACAACCCGCAACAACCGATGGCAATCGGCAACTTAGTAAGCTTCGCCCCATACACTTCGCCCCTTGCGGTGCTACTAGCATGTTGCTTTGCCGTTCCATTGCTAAAAGCCATCAGCCGCCACGAGCGTTGTCGCCTCCCGATGTTAGACCTAACCCACAACAACCGATGGCAATCGACAACTTAGTAAGCTCCGCCCCATACACTTCGCCCCTTGCGGTGCTACTAGCATGTTGCTTTGCCGTTCCATTGCTAAATGCCATCAGCCGCCATGAGTGATGTTATGCCAGACACAACCCGCAACAACCGATGGCAATCGGCAACTTAGTAAGCTTCGCCCCATACACTTTGCCCCTTGCGGTGCTACTAGCATGTTGCTTTGCCGTTCCATTGCTAAAAGCCATTAGCCGCCACGAGCGTTGTCGCCTCCCGATGTTAGAACTAACCCACAACAACCGATGGCAATCGACAACTTAGTAAGCTCCGCCCCATACACTTCGCCCTTGCGGTGCTACTAGCATGTTGCTTTGCCGTTCCATTGCTAAAAGCCATCAGCCGTCACGAGTGATGTTATGCCAGACACAACCCGCAACAACCGATGGCAATCGGCAACTTAGTAAGCTTCGCCCCATACACTTCTCCCCTTGCGGTGCTACTAGCATGTTGCTTTGCCGTTCCATTGCTAAAAGCCATCAGCCGCCACAAGCGTTGTCGCCACCCGATGTTGGACCTAACCCACAACAACCGATGGCAATCGACAACTTAGTAAGCTCCGACCCATACACTTCGCCCCTTGCGGTGCTACTAGCATGTTGCTTTGCCGTTCCATTGCTAAAAGCCATCAGCCGTCACGAGTGATGTTATGCCGGACACAACCCGCAACAACCGATGGCAATCGGCAACTTAGTAAGCTTCGCCCCATACACTTCGCCCCTTGCGGTGCTACTAGCATGTTGCTTTGCCGTTCCATTGCTAAAAGCCATCAGCCGCCACGAGCGTTGTCGCCTCCCGATGTTAGACCTAACCCACAACAACCGATGGCAATCGGCAACTTAGTAAGCTCCACCCCATACACTTTGCCCCTTGCGGTGCTACTAGCATGTTGCTTTGTCGTTCCATTGCTAAAAGCCATCAGCCGCCATGAGTGATGTTATGCCAAACACAACCCGCAACAACCGATGGCAATCGGCAACTTAGTAAGCTTCGCCACATACACTTCGCCCCTTGCTGTGCTACTAGCATGTTGCTTTGCCGTTCCATTGCTAAAAGCCATCAGCCGCCACGAGCATTGTTGCCTCCCGATGTTAGACCTAACCCACAACAACCGATGGCAATCGGCAACTTAGTAAGCTCCGCCCCATACACTTTGCCCCTTGCGGTGCTACTAGCATGTTGCTTTGCCGTTCCATTGCTAAAAGCCATCAGCCGCCATGAGTGATGTTATGCCCGACACAACCCGCAACAACCGATGGCAATCGGCAACTTAGTAAGCTTCGCCCCATACACTTCGCCCCTTGCGGTGCTACTAGCATGTTGCTTTGCCGTTCCATTGCTAAAAGCCATCAGCCGCCACGAGCGTTGTCGCCTCCCGATGTTAGACCTAACCCACAACAACCGATGGCAATCGACAACTTAGTAAGCTCCGCCCCATACACTTCGCTCCTTGCGGTGCTACTAGCATGTTGCTTTGCCGTTCCATTGCTAATAGCCATCAGCCGCCATGAGTGATGTTATGCCAGACACAACCCGCAACAACCGATGGCAATCGGCAACTTAGTAAGCTTCGCCGCATACACTTTGCCCCTTGCGGTGCTACTAGCATGTTGCTTTGCCGTTCCATTGCTAAAAGCCATCAGCCGCCACGAGCGTTGTCGCCTCCCGATGTTAGACCTAACCCACAACAACCGATGGCAATCGGCAACTTAGTAAGCTCCGCCCCATACACTTTGCCCTTGCGGTGCTACTAGCATGTTGCTTTGCCGTTCCATTGCTAAAAGCCATCAGCCGCCACAAGTGATGTTATGCCAGACACAACCCGCAACAACCGATGGCAATCGGCAACTTAGTAAGCTTCGCCCCATACACTTCTCCACTTGCGGTGCTACTAGCATGTTGCTTTGCCATTCCATTGCTAAAAGCCATCAACCGCCATGAGCGTTGTCGCCTCCCGATGTTGGACCTAACCCACAACAACCGATGGCAATCGACAACATAGTAAGCTCCGCCCCATACACTTCGCCCCTTGCGGTGCTACTAGCATGTTGCTTTGCCGTTCCATTGCTAAAAGCCATCAGCCGCCATGAGTGATGTTATGCCAGGACACAACCCGCAACAACCGATGGCAATCGGCAACTTAGTAAGCTTCGCCCCATACACTTCGCCCCTTGCGGTGCTACTAGCATGTTGCTTTGCCGTTTCATTGCTAAAAGCCATCAGCCGCCACGAGCGTTGTCGCCTCCCGATGTTAGACCTAACCCACAACAACTGATGGCAATCAGAACTTAGTAAGCTCCGCCCCATACACTTCGCCCCTTGCGGTGCTACTAGCATGTTGCTTTTCCGTTCCATTGCTAAAAGTCATCAGCCGCCATGAGTGATGTTATGCCAGACACAACCCGCAACAACCGATGGAAATCGGCAACTTAGTAAGCTTCGCCCCATACACTTTGCCCCTTGCGGTGCTACTAGCATGTTGCTTTGCCGTTCCATTGCTAAAAGCCATCAGCCGCCACGAGCGTTGTCGCCTCCCGATGTTAGAACTAACCCACAACAACCGATGGCAATCGGCAACTTAGTAAGCTCCGCCCCATACACTTCGCCCCTTGCGGTGCTACTAGCATGTTGCTTTGCCGTTCCATTGCTAAAAGCCATCAGCCACCACAAGTGATGTTATGCCAGACACAACCCGCAACAACCGATGGCAATCGGCAACTTAGTAAGCTTCGCCCCATACACTTCTCCCCTTGCGGTGCTACTAGCATGTTGCTTTGCCATTCCATTGCTAAAAGCCATCAGCCGCCACGAGCGTTGTCGCCTCCCGATGTTAGACCTAACCCACAACAACCGATGGCAATCGACAACTTAGTAAGCTCCGCCGCATACACTTCGCCCCTTGCGGTGCTACTAGCATGTTGCTTTGCCGTTCCATTGCTAAAAGCCATCAGCCGCCATGAGTGATGTTATGCCAGACACAACCCGCAACAACCGATGGCAATCGGCAACTTAGTAAGCTTCGCCCCATACACTTCACCCCTTGCGGTGCTACTAGCATGTTGCTTTGCCGTTCCATTGCTAAAAGCCATCAGCCGCCACGAGCGTTGTCGCCTCCCGATGTTAGACCTAACCCACAACAACCGATGGCAATCGGCAACTTAGTAAGCTCCACCCCATACACTTTGCCCCTTGCGGTGCTACTAGCATGTTGCTTTGTCGTTCCATTGCTAAAAGCCATCAGCCGCCATGAGTGATGTTATGCCAAACACAACCCGCAACAACCGATGGCAATCGGCAACTTAGTAAGCTTCGCCACATACACTTCGCCCCTTGCTGTGCTACTAGCATGTTGCTATGCCGTTCCATTGCTAAAAGCCATCAGCCTCCACGAGCATTGTTGCCTCCCGATGTTAGACCTAACCCACAACAACCGATGGCAATCGGCAACTTAGTAAGCTCCGCCCCATACACTTTGCCCCTTGCGGTGCTACTAGCATGTTGCTTTGCCGTTCCATTGCTAAAAGCCATCAGCCGCCATGAGTGATGTTATGCCCGACACAACCCGCAGCAACCGATGGCAATTGGCAACTTAGTAAGCTTTGCCCCATACACTTCGCCCCTTGCGGTGCTACTTGCATGTTGCTTTGCCGTTTCATTGCTAAAAGCCATCAGCCGCTACGAGCGTTGTCGCCTCCCGATGTTAGACCTAACCCACAACAACCGATGGCAATCGACAACTTAGTAAGCTCCGCCCCATACACTTCGCTCCTTGCGGTGCTACTAGCATGTTGCTTTGCCGTTCCATTGCTAATAGCCATCAGCCGCCATGAGTGATGTTATGCCAGACACAACCCGCAACAACCGATGGCAATCGGCAACTTAGTAAGCTTCGCCGCATACACTTTGCCCCTTGCGGTGCTACTAGCATGTTGCTTTGCCGTTCCATTGCTAAAAGCCATTAGCCGCCACGAGCGTTGTCGCCTCCCGATGTTAGACCTAACCCACAACAACCGATGGCAATCGACAACTTAGTAAGCTCCGCCCCATACACTTTGCCCCTTGCGGTGCTACTAGCATGTTGCTTTGCCGTTCCATTGCTAAAAGCCATCAGCCACCATGAGTGATGTTATGCCAGACACAACCCGCAACAACCGATGGCAATGGGCAACTTAGTAAGCTTCGCCCCACACACTTCTCCACTTGCGGTGCTACTAGCATGTTGCTTTGCCATTCCATTGCTAAAAGCCATCAACCGCCATGAGCGTTGTCGCCTCCCGATGTTGGACCTAACCCACAACAACCGATGGCAATCGACAACATAGTAAGCTCCGCCCCATACACTTCGCCCCTTGCGGTGCTACTAGTATGTTGCTTTGCCGTTCCATTGCTAAAAGCCATCAGCCGCCATGAGTGATGTTATGCCAGACACAACCCGCAACAACCGATGGCAATCGGCAACTTAGTAAGCTTCGCCCCATACACTTCGCCCCTTGCGGTGCTACTAGCATGTTGCTTTGCCGTTCCATTGCTAAAAGCCATCAGCCGCCACGAGCGTTGTCGCCTCCCGATGTTAGACCTAACCCACAACAACCGATGGCAATCGGCAACTTAGTAAGCTCCACCCCATACACTTCGCCCCTTGCGGTGCTACTAGCATGTTGCTTTGTCGTTCCATTGCTAAAAGCCATCAGCCGCCATGAGTGATGTTATGCCAGACACAACCCGCAACAACCGATGGCAATCGGCAACTTAGTAAGCTTCGCCCCATACACTTTGCCCCTTGCGGTGCTACTAGCATGTTGCTTTGCCGTTCCATTGCTAAAAGCCATCAGCCGCCACGAGCGTTGTCGCCTCCCGATGTTAGACCTAACCCACAACAACCGATGGCAATCGGCAACTTAGTAAGCTCCGCCCCATACACTTCGCCCCTTGCGGTGCTACTAGCATGTTGCTTTGCCGTTCCATTGCTAAAGGCCATCAACCGCCGTGAGTGATGTGATTCCAGACACAACCCGCAACAACCGATGGCAATCGGCAACTTAGTAATCTTCGCCCCATACACTTTGCCCCTTGCGGTGCTACTAGCATGTTGCTTTGCCGTTCCATTGCTAAAAGCCATCAGCCGCCACGAGCGTTGTCGCCTCCCGATGTTAGACCTAACCCACAACAACCGATGGCAATCGCAACTTAGTAAGCTCCGCCCCATACACTTCGCCCCTTGCGGTGCTACTAGCATGTTGCTTTGCCGTTCCATTGCTAAAAGCCATCAGCCGCCATGAGTGATGTTATGCCAGACACAACCCACAACAACCGATGGCAATCGGCAACTTAGTAAGCTTCGCCCCATACACTTCGCCCCTGGCGGTGCTACTAGCATGTTGCTTTGCCGTTCCATTGCTAAAAGCCATCAGCCGCCACAAGCGTTGTCGCCACCCGGTGTTATACCTAACCCACAACAACCGATGGCAATCGGCAACTTAGTAAGCTCCGCCCCATACACTTCGCCCCTTGCGGTGCTACTAGCATGTTGCTTTGCCGTTCCATTGCTAAAAGCCATCAGCCGCCACAAGTGATGTTATGCCGGACACAACCCGCAACAACCGATGGCAATCGGCAACTTAGTAAGCTTCGCCCCATACACTTCGCCCCTTGCGGTGCTACTAGCATGTTGCTTTGCCGTTCCATTGCTAAAAGCCATCAGCCGCCACGAGCGTTGTCGCCTCCCGATGTTAGACCTAACCCACAACAACCGATGGCAATCGGCAACTTAGTAAGCTCCGCCCCATACACTTCGCCCCTTGCGGTGCTACTAGCATGTTGCTTTGTCGTTCCATTGCTAAAAGCCATCAGCCGCCATGAGTGATGTTATGCCAAACACAACCCGCAACAACCGATGGCAATCGGCAACTTAGTAAGCTTCGCCACATACACTTCGCCCCTTGCTGTGCTACTAGCATGTTGCTATGCCGTTCCATTGCTAAAAGCCATCAGCCGCCACGAGCATTGTCGCCTCCCGATGTTAGACCTAACCCACAACAACCGATGGCAATCGGCAACTTAGTAAGCTCCGCCCCATACACTTTGCCCCTTGCGGTGCTACTAGCATGTTGCTTTGCCGTTCCATTGCTAAAAGCCATCAGCCGCCATGAGTGATGTTATGCCCGACACAACCCGCAACAACCGATGGCAATCGGCAACTTAGTAAGCTTCGCCCCATACACTTCGCCCCTTGCGGTGCTACTAGCATGTTGCTTTGCCGTTCCATTGCTAAAAGCCATCAGCCGCCACGAGTGCTGTTATGCCAGACACAACCCGCAACAACCGATGGCAATCGGCAACTTAGTAAGCTTCGCCCCATACACTTCTCCCCTTGCGGTGCTACTAGCATGTTGCTTTGCCATTCCATTGCTAAAAGCCATCAGCCGCCATGAGCGTTGTCGCCTCCCGATGTTGGACCTAACCCACAACAACCGATGGCAATCGACAACTTAGTAAGCTCCGCCCCATACACTTCGCCCCTAGCGGTGCTACTAGTATGTTGCTTTGCCGTTCCATTGCTAAAAGTCATCAGCCGTCACGAGTGATGTTATGCCATACACAACCCGCAACAACCGATGGCAATCGGCAACTTAGTAAGCTTCGCCCCATACACTTTGCCCCTTGCGGTGCTACTAGCATGTTGCTTTGCCGTTCCATTGCTAAAAGCCATTAGCCGCCACGAGTGTTGTCGCCTCCCGATGTTAGACCTAACCCACAACAACCGATGGCAATCGGCAACTTAGTAAGCTTCGCCCCATACACTTCGCCCCTCTTGCGGTGCTACTAGCATGTTGCTTTGCCGTTCCATTGCTAAAAGCCATCAGCGACCATGAGTGATGTTATGCCAGACACAACCCGCAACAACCGATGGAAATCAGCAACTTAGTAAGCTTCGCCCCACACACTTCTCCCCTTACGGTGCTACTAGCATGTTGCTTTGCCATTCCATTGCTAAAAGCCATCAGCCGCCATGAGCGTTGTCGCCTCCCGATGTTGGACCTAACCCACAACAACCGATGGCAATCGACAACTTAGTAAGCTCCGCCCCATACACTTTGCCCCTTGCGGTGCTACTAGTATGTTGCTTTGCCGTTCCATTGCTAAAAGCCATCGGCCGCCATGAGTGATGTTATGCCAGACACAACCCGCAACAACCGATGGCAATCGGCAACTTAGTTAGCTTCGCCCCATACACTTTGCCCCTTGCGGTGCTACTTGCATGTTGCTTTGCCGTTTCATTGCTAAAAGCCATCAGCCGCCACGATCGTTGTCGCCTCCCGATGTTGGACCTAACCCACAACAACCGATGGCAATCGACAACTTTGTAAGCTCCGCCCCATACACTTCGCCTCTTGCGGTGCTACTAGCATGTTGCTTTGCCGTTCCATTGCTAAAAGCCATCAGCAGCCATGAGTGATGTTATGCCAGACACGACCCGCAACAACCGATGGCATCGGCAACTTAGTAAGCTTCGCCCCATACACTTCGCCCCTTGCGGTGCTACTAGCATGTTGCTTTGCCGTTCCATTGCTAAAAACCATCAGCCGCCACGAGCGTTGTCGCCTCCCGATGTTAGACCTAACCCACAACAGCCGATGGCAATCAGAACTTTGTAAGCTCCGCCCCATACATTTCGCCCCTTGCGGTGCTACTACCATGTTGCTTTACCGTTCCATTGCTAAAAGCCATCAGCCGCCATGAGTGATGTTATGCCAGACACAACCCGCAACAACCAATGGCAATCGGCAACTTAGTAAGCTTCGCCCCATACACTTTGCCCCTTGCGGTGCTACTAGCATGTTGCTTTGCCGTTCCATTGCTAAAAGCCATCAGCCGCCACGAGCGTTGTCGCCTCCCGATGTTAGACCTAACCCACAACAACCGATGGCAATCGACAACTTAGTAAGCTCCGCCCCATACACTTCGCCCCTTGCGGTGCTACTAGCATGTTGCTTTGCCGTTCCATTGCTAAAAGCCATCAGCTGCCATGAGTGATGTTATGCCAGACACAACCCGCAACAACCGATGGCAATCGGCAACTTAGTAAGCTTTGCCCCATACACTTTGACCCTTGTGGTGCTACTAGCATGTTGCTTTTCCGTTCCATTGCTAAAAGCCATCAGCCGCCACGAGCGTTGTCGCCTCCCTATGTTAGACCTAACCCACAACAACTGATGGCAATCGGCAACTTAGTAAGCTCCGCCCCATACACTTCGCCCCTTGCGGTGCTACTAGCATGTTGCTTTGCCGTTCCATTGCTAAAAGCCATCAGCCGTCACGAGTGATGTTATGCCGGACACAACCCGCAACAACCGATGGCAATCGGCAACTTAGTAAGCTTCGCCCCATACACTTCGCCCCTTGCGGTGCTACTAGCATGTTGCTTTGCCGTTCCATTGCTAAAAGCCATCAGCCGCCACGAGCGTTGTCGCCTCCCGATGTTAGACCTAACCCACAACAACCGATGGCAATCGCAACTTAGTAAGCTCCGCCCCATACACTTCGCCCCTTGCGGTGCTACTAGCATGTTGCTTTGCCGTTCCATTGCTAAAAGCCATCAGCCGCCATGAGTGATGTTATGCCAGACACAACCCGCAACAACCGATGGCAATCGGCAACTTAGTAAGCTTCGCCCCATACACTTTGCCCCTTGCGGTGCTACTAGCATGTTGCTTTGCCGTTCCATTGCTAAAAGCCATCAGCCGCCACGAGCATTGTCGCCTCCCGATGTTAGACCTAACCTACAACAACCGATGGCAATCGACAACTTAGTAAGCTCCGCCCCATACACTTTGCCCCTTGCGGTGCTACTAGCATGTTGCTTTGCCGTTCCATTGCTAAAAGCCATCAGCCGTCACGAGTGATGTTATGCCAGACACAACCCGCAACAACCGATGGCAATCGGCAACTTAGTAAGCTTCGCCCCATACACTTTGCCCCTTGCGGTGCTACTAGCATGTTGCTTTGCCGTTCCATTGCTAAAAGCCATCAGCCGCCACGAGCGTTGTCGCCTCCCGATGTTAGACCTAACCCACAACAACCGATGGCAATCGGCAACTTAGTAAGCTCCGCCCCATACACTTCGCCCCTTGCGGTGCTACTAGCATGTTGCTTTGCCGTTCCATTGCTAAAAGCCATCAGCCGCCATGAGTGATGTTATGCCAGACACAACCCGCAACAACCGATGGCAATCGGCAACTTAGTAAGCTTCGCCCCATACACTTCGCCCCTTGCGGTGCTACTAGCATGTTGCTTTGCCGTTCCATTGCTAAAAGCCATCAGCCGCCACGAGCGTTGTCGCCTCCCGATGTTAGACCTAACCCACAACAACCGATGGCAATCGACAACTTAGTAAGCTCCGCTCCATACACTTCGCCCCTTGCGGTGCTACTAGCATGTTGCTTTGCCGTTCCATTGCTAAAAGCCATCAGCCGTCACGAGTGATGTTATGCCGGACACAACCCGCAACAACCGATGGCAATCGGCAACTTAGTAAGCTTCGCCCCATACACTTCGCCCCTTGCGGTGCTACTAGCATGTTGCTTTGCCGTTCCATTGCTAAAAGCCATCAGCCGCCACGAGCGTTGTCGCCTCCCGATGTTAGACCTAACCCACAACAACCGATGGCAATCGGCAACTTAGTAAGCTCCACCCCATACACTTCGCCCCTTGCGGTGCTACTAGCATGTTGCTTTGTCGTTCCATTGCTAAAAGCCATCAGCCGCCATGAGTGATGTTATGCCAAACACAACCCGCAACAACCGATGGCAATCGGCAACTTAGTAAGCTTCGCCACATACACTTCGCCCCTTGCTGTGCTACTAGCATGTTGCTATGCCGTTCCATTGCTAAAAGCCATCAGCCGCCACGAGCGTTGTTGCCTCCCGATGTTAGACCTAACCCACAACAACCGATGGCAATCGGCAACTTAGTAAGCTCCGCCCCATACACTTTGCCCCTTGCGGTGCTACTAGCATGTTGCTTTGCCGTTCCATTGCTAAAAGCCATCAGCCGCCATGAGTGATGTTATGCCCGACACAACCCGCAGCAACCGATGGCAATCGACAACTTAGTAAGCTCCGCCCCATACACTTCGCCCCTTGCGGTGCTACTAGCATGTTGCTTTGCCGTTCCATTGCTAAAAGCCATCAGCCGCCACGAGCGATGTTATGCCAGACACAACCCGCAACAACCGATGGCAATCGGCAACTTAGTAAGCTTCGCCCCATACACTTCGCCCCTTGCGGTGCTACTAGCATGTTGCTTTGCCGTTCCATTGCTAAAAGCCATCAGCCGCCACAAGCGTTGTCGCCTCCCGATGTTGGACCTAACCCACAACAACCGATGGCAATCGACAACTTAGTAAGCTCCGCCCCATACACTTCGCCCCTTGCGGTGCTACTAGTATGTTGCTTTGCCGTTCCATTGCTAAAAGCCATCAGCCGTCACGAGTGATGTTATGCCGGACACAACCCGCAACAACCGATGGCAATCGGCAACTTAGTAAGCTTCGCCCCATACACTTCGCCCCTTGCGGTGCTACTAGCATGTTGCTTTGCCGTTCCATTGCTAAAAGCCATCAGCCGCCACGAGTGTTGTCGCCTCCCGATGTTAGACCTAACCCACAACAACCGATGGCAATCGGCAACTTAGTAAGCTTCGCCCCATACACTTCGCCCCTTGCGGTGCTACTAGCATGTTTCTTTGCCGTTCCATTGCTAAAAGCCATCAGCCACCATGAGTGATGTTATGCCAGACACAACCCGCAACAACCGATGGCAATCGGCAACTTAGTAAGCTTCGCCCCACACACTTCTCCCCTTGCGGTGCTACTAGCATGTTGCTTTGCCATTCCATTGCTAAAAGCCATCAGCCGCCATGAGCGTTGTCGCCTCCCGATGTTGGACCTAACCCACAACAACCGATGGCAATCGACAACTTAGTAAGCTCCGCCCCATACACTTCGCCCCTTGCGGTGCTACTAGTATGTTGCTTTGCCGTTCCATTGCTAAAAGCCATCAGCCGCCATGAGTGATGTTATGCCAGAGACACAACCCGCAACAACCGATGGCAATCGGCAACTTAGTAAGCTTCGCCCCATACACTTCGCCCCTTGCGGTGCTACTTGCATGTTGCTTTGCCGTTCCATTGCTAAAAGCCATCAGCCGCCACGAGCGTTGTCGCCTCCCGATGTTGGACCTAACCCACAACAACCGATGGCAATCGACAACTTTGTAAGCTCCGCCCCATACACTTCGCCTCTTGCGGTGCTACTAGCATGTTGCTTTGCCGTTCCATTGCTAAAAGCCATCAGCCGCCATGAGTGATGTTATGCCAGACACAACCCGCAACAACCGATTGCATCAGCAACTTATTAAGCTTCGCCCCATACACTTCGCCCCTTGCGGTGCTACTAGCATGTTGCTTTGCCGTTCCATTGCTAAAAGCCATCAGCCGCCACGAGCGTTGTCGCCTCCCGATGTTAGACCTAACCCACAACAACCGATGGCAATCGACAACTTAGTAAGCTCCGCCCCATACACTTCGCCCCTTGCGGTGCTACTAGCATGTTGCTTTGCCGTTCCATTGCTAAAAGCCATCAGCCGCCATGAGTGATGTTATGCCAGACACAACCCGCAACAACCAATGGCAATCGGCAACTTAGTAAGCTTCGCCCCATACACTTTGCCCCTTGCGGTGCTACTAGCATGTTGCTTTGCCGTTCCATTGCTAAAAGCCATCAGCCGCCACGAGCGTTGTCGCCTCCCGATGTTAGACCTAACCCACAACAACCGATGGCAATCGACAACTTAGTAAGCTCCGCCTCATACACTTCGCCCCTTGCGGTGCTACTAGCATGTTGCTTTGCCGTTCCATTGCTAAAAGCCATCAGCCGCCACAAGTGATGTTATGCCAGACACAACCCGCAACAACCGATGGCAATCGGCAACTTAGTAAGCTTTGCCCCATACACTTTGACCCTTGTGGTGCTACTAGCATGTTGCTTTTCCGTTCCATTGCTAAAAGCCATCAGCCGCCACGAGCGTTGTCGCCTCCCTATGTTAGACCTAACCCACAACAACTGATGGCAATTGGCAACTTAGTAAGCTCCGCCCTATCCACTTCGCCCCTTGCGGTGCTACTAGCATGTTGCTTTGCCGTTCCATTGCTAAAAGCCATCAGCCGCCATGAGTGATGTTATGCCAGACACAACCCGCAACAACCGATGGCAATCGGCAACTTAGTAAGCTTCACCCCATACACTTTGCCCCTTGCGGTGCTACTAGCATGTTGCTTTGCCGTTCCATTACTAAAAGCCATCAGCCGCCACGAGCGTTGTCGCCTACGATGTTAGACCTAACCCACAACAATTGATGGCAATCGGCAATTTAGTAAGCCTCGCCCCATACACTTAGCCCCTTGCGGTGCTACTAGCATATTGCTTTGCCGTTCTATTGCTAAAAGCCATCAGCCGCCACAAGCGTTGTCGCCTCCTGATGTTAGACCTAACCCATAACAATCGATGGCAATCAGAACTTAGTAAGCTCCGCCCCATACACTTTGCCCCTTCCGGTGCTACTAGCATGTTGCTTTACCGTTCCATTGCTAAAAGCCATCAGCCGCCATGAGTGATGTTATGCCAGACACAACCCGCAACAACCGATGGCAATCGGCAAGTTAGTAAGCTTCGCCCCATACACTTTGCCCCTTGCGGTGCTACTAGCATGTTGCTTTGCCGTTCCATTGCTAAAAACCATCAGCCGCCACGAGCGTTGTCACCTCCCGATGTTAGACCTAACCCTCAACAACCGATGGCAATCAGAACTTAGTAAGCTCGGCCCCATACACTTCGCCCCTTGCGGTGCTACTAGCATGTTGCTTTGCCGTTCCATTGCTAAAAGCCATCAGCTGCCATGAGTGATGTTATGCCAGACACAAACCGCAACAACCGATGGCAATCGGCAACTTAGTAAGCTTCGCCCCATACACTTCGCCCCTTGCAGGTACTACTAGCATGTTGCTTTGCCGTTCCATTGCTAAAAGCCATCAGCCGCCACGAGCGTTGTCGCCTCCCGATGTTAGACCTAACCCACAACAACCGATGGCAATCGGCAACTTAGTAAGCTCCGCCCCATACACTTTGCCCCTTGCGGTGCTACTAGCATGTTGCTTTGCCGTTCCATTGCTAAAAGCCATCAGCCGCCATGAGTGATGTTATGCCAGACACAACCCGCAACAACCGATGGCAATCGGCAACTTAGTAAGCCTCACCCCATACACTTCGCCCCTTGCGGTGCTACTAGCATGTTGCTTTGTCGTTCCATTGCTAAAAGCCATCAGCCGCCACGAGCGTTGTCGCCTCCCGATGTTGGACCTAACCCACAACAAACGATTGCAATCGACAACTTAGTAAGCTCCGCCCCATACACTTCGCCACTTGCGGTGCTGCTAGCATGTTGCTTAGCCGTTCCATTGCTAAAAGCCATCAGCCGCCTTGAGTGATGTTAACACAACCCGCAACAACCGATGGCAATCGACAACTTAGTAAGCTTCGCCCCTTGCGGTGCTACTAGCATGTTGCTTTACCGTTCCATTTCTAAAGGCCATCAACCGCCATGAGTGATGTGATTCTAGACACAACCCGCAACAACCGATGGCAATCAGAGCAACTTAGTAAAGCTTCGCAATATACACTTCACCACTTGCGGTGCAACAAGCTCATTGCTTTGTCGTTCCATTGCTAAAAGCCATCGGCCGCCACGAGCGTTGTCGCCTCCCGATGTTAGACACAACCAGCAACAACCGATGGCAATCGGCAACTTAGTAAGCTTCGCCCCATGCACATCGCCCCTTTCGGTGCTACTTGCATGATGCTTTGCCGTTCCATTGCTAAAAGCCATCAGCCGTCTCGAGCGGTGAAGGGAAGGGGGGGGGGGGTTCCGACCTAACCCACAACAACCGATGTCAATCGGCAACTTAGTAAGCTTTTCCCCATACACTTCGCCCCTTGCGGTGCTACTAGCATGTTGCTTTGTCGTTCCATTGCAAAAGACCATCAACTGCCATGAGTGATGTAATGCCACACTAGACGCAACCAGAAACAACCGATGGCAATCGACAACTTAGTAAGCTTCGCCCCATGCACATTGCCCCTTTCGGTGCTACTTGCACGATGCTTTGCTGTTCCATTGCTAAAAGCCATCAGCCTCCACGAGGGTTGTCGCCTCCTCATGTCTCAATCAGTTGTTGCGCCCACAACAACCAATGGCAATCGGCAACTTAGTAAGTTTCGCCCCATGCACATCGCCCCTTTCGGTGCTACTTGCATGATGCTTTGCCGTTCCATTGCTAAATGCCATCAGCCGTCACGGTCGGTGGGTGGACTTACATACATAAACCACAACAACCGATGGCAATCGGCAACTTAGTAAGCTTCGCCCCATACACTTCGCCCCTCGCGGTGCTACTGGCATGTTGCTTTGTCGTTCCATTGCTAAAGGCCATCAACTTCCATGAGTGATGTAATGCCACACTAGACGCAACCAGCAACAACCGATGGCAATCGACAACTTAGTAAGCTTCGCCCCATGCACATCGCCCCTTTCGGTGCTACTTGCATGATGCTTTGCCGTTCCATTGCTAAAAGCCATCAGCCGCCACGAGGGTTGTCGCCTCCCGATGTCTCCATCGGTTGTTGCGCCCACAACAACCGATGGCAATCGGCAACTTAGTAAGCTTCGCCCCATGCACATCGCCCCTTTCGGTGCTACATGCATGATGCTTTGCCGTTCCATTGCTAAATGCCATCAGCCGTCACGGGCGGTGGGTGGACTTACATACATAACCCACAACAACCGATGGCAATCGGCGACTTAGTAAGCTTCGCCCCATACACTTCGCCCCTTGCGGTGCTACTAGCATGTTGCTTTGCCGTTCCATTGCTAAAGGCCATCAACCGCCATGAACGATGTAATGCCACACTAGACGCAACCAGCAACAACCGATGGCAATCGACAACTTAGTAAGCTTCGCCCCATGCACATCGCCCCTTTCGGTGCTACTTGCACGATGCTTTGCCGTTCCATTGCTAAAAGCCATCAGCCGCCACGAGGGTTGTCGCCTCCCGATGTCTCCATCGGTTGTTGTGCTCGCAACAACCGATGGCAATAGGCAACATAGTAAGCTTCGCCCCATGCACATCACCCCTTTCGGTGCTACATGCATGATGCTTTGCCTTTCCATTGGTAAATGCCATCAGCCGTCACGGGCGGTGGGTGGACTTACAAACATAACCCACAACAACCGATGGCAATCGGCAACTTAGTAAGCTTCGCCCCATGCACTTTGCCCCTTGCGGTGCTACTAGCATGTTGCTTTGACATTCCATTGCTAAAGGCCATCAACCGCCATGAACGATATAATGCCACACAACCCATAACAACAAATGGAAATCAACAACTTAATACGCTTCGCCGCATGCACTTTGCCCCTTGCGGGGCTACTCGCACGTTGCTTTGCCGTTCCATTGCCGAAAGCCATTTGCCGCCACGAGCGTTGTCGCCTCCCGATTTTGCCCGCAACATCCATTGGCAACCGGCAAATACTAAGCTTTGCCCCATGCGCACGGCACCTTGAGGTGCTACTTGCATGATGCTGCACCTTTTGTTGCAAAATGTCAATGTTTGCCGCAAGCGGTGCGACCCCCAAGCTTGCTACGAGCCCGTACGAGTACTTGCCGGCGTGGATTGCGAACTTCGGGGACGTAACACGACCAAGCCATGCATGACCCCTATGCCCACGCCCCATTCTAGCATCCCCCATGCGTGCCCACACTACCTGGCAGCCGGCACCTTGAGGTGCCTTTCAACACCTCTGCCCCCCTTATATATACTTAAAAAAAGAAACCCAAGTTTCAGGAGTAGACATGTTTTGTCCAGAGAATCCTAATGGAGTTGTACAACACCAAATAGCACAAACCAAGGTACAACTTAGCTAATATATTCACAAATGACTTTTAAACATTGTAAATGATATTTTTTACAAAAAAATATTTTTTTATTTTTATTTTTATTATAAAACGAAAAATACATGGAAAACAGTAAAAAATAGGAAAATTATTATAAAAATAGGGAAAATAGTGGAAATAATTTCCATATAATATTTACACATAAAAGAGTTAGTTTTTTTCATAAAAGTGGGGGAGGGGGGTTTCCGACCTAACCCAAAACAACCGATGGCAATCGGCAACTTAGTAAGCTTCGCCCCATACACTTCGCCCCTTGCGGTGTGCTACTAGCATGTTGCTTTGCCGTTCCATTGCTAAACGCCATCAGCCGCCATGAGTGTTGTGATTCAAGACACAACCCGCAACAATCAATGGCAATCAACAACTTAGTGAGCTTCGCAACATGCACTTCACCCCTTGCGGTGCTACTAGCACATTGCTTTGCCGTTCCATTGCTAAAAGCCATCACAGCTGCCACGAGCTTTGTCGCCTCCCATTGTTAGACACAACCAACAACAACCGATGGCAATCGGCAACTTAGTAAGCTTCGCCCCGTGCACTTCGCCCCTTGCGGTGCTACTCGCACATTGCTTTGCCGTTTCATTGCCGAAAGCCATTTGCCGCCACGGGCGGGGTTGGACTTACATACAAAACCCACAACAACCGATGGCAATCGACAACTTAGTAAGCTTCGCCCCATACACTTCGCCCCTTGCGGTGCTACTAGCATGTTGCTTTGCTGTTCCATTGCTAAAGGCTATCAACCGCCATGAGTGATGTAATGCCACACAACCCGCAACAACCGATGGCAATCGGCAACTTAATAAGCTTCGCCCCGTGCACCTCGCCCCTTGCGGTGCTACTCGCACGTTGCTTTGCCGTTTCATTGACAAAAGCCATTTGCCGCCACGGGCGGGGGTGGACTTACATACATAACCCACAACAAACAATGGCAATCGGCAACTTAGTAAGCTTCGCCCCATACACTTCGCCCCTTGCGGTGCTACTAGCATGTTGCTTTGTCGTTCCATTGCTAAAGGCCATCAAACGCCATGAGTGATGTAACGCCACACAACCCGCAAGAACCGATGGCAATCGCCAACTTAATAAGCTTCGGCCCGTGCACGTCCCCCATGCGTGCCCGCACTGCCTGGCAGCCGGCACCTTGAGGTGCCTTTCAACACCTCTGCCCCCCTTATATATACTTAAAAAAAAAACCCAAGTTTCAGGAGTAGACATGTTTTTGCCAGAGAATCCTGTTGGAGTTGTACAACACCAAATAGCACAAACCAAGGTACAACTTAGCTAATATATTCACAAATGACTTTTAAAAATTGTAAATGATATTTTTTACAAAAAAAAATACTTTTTTATTTTTATTTTTATTATAAAACGAAATATACATGGAAAAATAGTAAACAATAGGAAAATTATTATAAAAATAGGGAAAATAGTGGAAAAAATTTCCATATAATATTTACACATAATAGAGTTAGTTTTTTTCATAAAAGTGGGGGGAGGGGGATTTCTGACCTAACCCGCAACAACCGATGGCAATCGGCAAATTAATAAGCTTCGCCCCGTGCACTTCGCCCCTTGCGGTGCTACTCTCACGTTGCTTTGCCGTCTCATTGCCGAAAACCATTTGCCGCCACGGACGGGGGTGGACTTACATACATAACCCACAACAACCAATGGCAATCAGCAACATAGTAAGCTTCGCCCCATAAACTTCGCCCCTTGCGGTGCTACTAGCATGTTGCTTTGCCGTTCCATTGCTAAAGGCCATAAACCGCCATGAGTGATGTAATGCCACACAACCCGCAACAACCGATGGCAATCAGCAACTTAATAAGCTTCGCCCCGTGCACTTCGCCCCTTGCGATGCTACTCGCACGTTGCTTTGCCGTTTCATTGCCGAAAGCCATTTGCCGCCACGGGCGGGGGTGGACTTACATACATAACCCACAACAACCGATTGCAATCGGCAACTTAGTAAGCTTCACCCCATACACTTTGCCCCTTCCGGTGCTACTAGCATGTTGCTTTGCCGTTCCATTGCTAAAGGCCATCAACCGCCATGAGTGATGTAATGCCACACAACCCGCAACAACCGATGGCAATCGGCAACTTAATAAGCTTCGCCCCGTGCACTTCGCCCCTTGCGGTGCTACTCGCACGTTGTTTTCCCGTTTCATTGCCGAAAGCCATTTGCCGCCACGAGCATTGCCGCCTCCCGATTTTGCCCGCAACATCCATTGGCAACCGGCACTTACTAAGCTTTGCCCCATGCGCACGGCACCTTGAGGTGCTACTTGCATGATGATCCACCTTTTGTTGCCAAAAGTCAATGTTTGCCGCAAGCGGTGCGACCCCCAGGCATGCTACGAGCCCTCACGAGTACTTGCCGGCGTGGATTGTGAACTTCGGGGACATAGCACGGCCAAGCCATGCATGCCCCCTATGCCCACGCCGCATTTCAACGTCCCCCATGCGTGCCCGCATTGCCTGGCAGCCGGCACCTTGAAAAAAAACCCAAGTTTCAGGAGTAGACATGTTTTGTCCGGAGAATCCTAATGGAGTTGTACAACACCAAATAGCACAAACCAAGGTACAACTTAGCTAAAATATTCACAAATGACTTTTAAACATTGTAAATGATATTTTTTACAAAAAAATATTTTTTTATTTTTATTTTTATTATAAAACGAAAAATACATGGAAAAATAGTAAAAAATAGGAAAATTATTATAAAAATAGGAAAAATAGTGGAAAAAATTTCCAACACATCTAGTAATATAATATTACACATAAAAGTGTAATTATGTTTATATGAAATTAACATAACAACTATTTAAAATTACAAAAAAGCAATAAAAATAGATAAAAAATAGGTAAAATATATAATATTTTTGTAAAACCATATGGATGACCAACCACCATTAATCATGAGTAAATTCCATTGTCGCAACCACTATAAGTGATTCCGGCTTAAAACCGCCGGCGCCAACCACCAAGCGTCCACCAACCGTCCCCGGTCGCTACCGCAAACCACCGCTACTTTCCATCACCGCCACCAACGACCACTACCATCATTGCGTTTGACATGTTGCTAAACATTTGGATAGCACTAGACATTAAGCGGCATGGAGCGGCGTGGAGACACGTCCTGACCCGTGCCATGGCCATGCACAAAACGTCCTGACCCGTGCCATGGCCATGCACAAAACGTCCTGACCCGTGCCATGGCCGTGGCCAACCATGCACTGCCACGTCCGAACCCGTGCCATGGCCATGCACTGCCATGCCTTTGGAATAGGATTTGGCCTCTCGAGCAATGCCTTGTGCCATGCCATGCATTCTGACCCGTGCCATGGCCATGCACTACCATGGCCTGCCACGTCCTGACCAGTGCCATGGCCAAGGCTTGCCACGTCCTGACCCG
>JASVEL010000662.1:77500-85000 GCA_032618575.1 Nicotiana noctiflora
GCCATTCCCTTTGCCTTGGCACAAAGCTGCCTCACTTTAGCGCCTAGGTCTTTCCCGATTAGCCGTCAAGCATCCGTTTGGCCCGCCTTTCATCAAGGTCCACCTTTCGTCAAGGTCAGCCTTTGCTTGCAAACAACTTCCTTTTGTTTGATGTAGTCCGTCACACCAAAGCCCTCGAATAGAAGTGTAGTCCATCACACTTGCCCTCAATAAGTGTAGTCCATCACACTTGCCCTTGCATGTGATTTTCCCCGCGCATAAGGCCAATGGCAAGGCCATCATTCCAAATCCTTGCCACTGCCGCGCCGCTTGCCGATCAGTAAAGTCAGGGTCTAACAAACCACCCCAACCAGTTGAATTCGACGCCCTCGTCGAATAGATCCCGACTCATGCTGCCCGTTTTTGCCAAGACACCAAGTCCAACAGTCCGTTAGAGAAAACATTGTCCTTGCCCTTAAGTGCAACGTTTTTGACTTCTCATTGCATTTCTTGGTCCGTCAATCCCACAACAAAACCAGCACGTCAACTGTTTGATTTGAAAGATCCCACACTGATTTTTGGCAACCCACGTACTCAGAATTTTATGCATCACTTCCTTCTTTACCTTTTCCAGAATTTTTCAACCAAGACAGTCCCACCACGAACAAGCACTTTGACACCTTGTCTTGCAGTCTTGTTCATGTCCGTCTTGACCTTGTCGTGAACCAGGCCACCAGTTGCACGTCGTGTCTCCGCTCATGAACCTGCCTGGATCGACAACCTTCTTGGCCAACGTGGCTCTAATACTAGTTGTCACAGGGGCGTTTTCCGTACGTCGAAATGCTGCCCGTTGTGCGGCAGTCAAGTCCCTACTTGACTTCAGCCTTCCCCAATTATAAGATCGGTTCTGAGGTTTTACACTTTGAAATATTCAAGGCAACAAGAAATATAGAAGACAAGCAGATTTACGGGAAACTCTTTCCCAACCTTTTTATAAATGAATTATACAAAAGGAAATTTCCGAACTTGGCAAGGTGCTGCCACCCTTGGCAGACACCAACTCACAAAATTGCCAACCAAGTGCATGAACCAGCCCTATAAACACCCCTGTCTAAGGCTACTTGTGCTCCCAACTCGTTTGGCAAGGCAATGGCACATAATTTGCCATGCTCAAGCCCCAAAATAGACAACCCTATGCCTATCTCTTAGGCTATTTCCCTCCCTAGGTACTCTGCCCGTTTTCAAGGCTGCTAGCACACATATATATAGTGTAGTCAGCCCAAAACAACTCCTATGTTCAGTTGACATCCCCCAACTAATTGGAACATGATCCCCATGATAAAAAACGTGGGAACATGTCAAAGACATGCCACAAAACGTGCTAAGACTCAGCCTAAGAATCAGCAACACTTGGACATGGGTGGTTGTAACCGCTCAACTGCTTGGCATGTGCATAGCACACTTGGAAACTGCTCCATGTGCACTGCATGTGCGTTTTGGCCAGCTACCGCACGACCAAGGCTGGCATTGCGCCCAGCCTTTGGCTCTTGACACTGCTCCGCTCAATGCCTTTGCCACAGCTCATCGCCCCCGACTTTGCCGCATGCCTGCCCGATGCCACAGTTGATTTTCCTTGTCAAGTCGCCCCTACTTGATCAAGTCTGCCATTGCCAATGCTAATGCTGATATTGGCCTCAAGTCACCAAGTCTTGATGCCTTCCCTTTGCCGAGTCATTTGCCCACAATTAACTTAGGTGCGTCCGCTCACCCAAGTCACGGAAACACCATATTGCTATTCCCTTTGCCTTGGCACAAAGCTGCCTCACTTTAGCGCCTAGGTCTTTCCCGATTAGCCATCAAGCATCCGTTTGGCCCGCCTTTTATCAAGGTCCACCTTTCGTCAAGGTCAGCCTTTGCTTGCAAACAGCTCCCTTTTGTTTGATGTAGTCCGTCACACCAAAGCCCTCGAATAGAAGTGTAGTCCGTCACACTTGCCCTCAATAAGTGTAGTCCGTCACACTTGCCCTTGCATGTGATTTTCCCCGCGCATAAGGCCAATGGCAAGGCCATCATGCCAAATGCTTGCCACTGCCGCGCCGCTTGCCGATCAGTAAAGTCAGGGTCAAACAAACCACCCCAACCAGTTGAATTCGATGCCCTCGTCGAATAGATCCCGACTCATGCTGTCCGTTTTTGCCAAGACACCAAGTCCAGCAGTCCGTTAGAGAAAACGTTGTCCTTGCCCTTAAGTGCAACGTTTTTGACTTCTCCTTGCATTTCTTGGTCCGTCAATCCCACAACAAATCCAGCACGTCAACTGTTTGATCTGAAAGATCCCACACTGATTTTAGGCAACCCACGTACTCGGAATTTTATGCATCACTTCCTTCTTTACCTTTTCCAGAATTTTTCAACCAAGACAGTCCCACCACGAACAAGCACTTTGACACCTTGTTTTGCAGTCTTGTTCATGTCCATCTTGACCTCGTCGCGAACCTGGCCACCAGTTGCACGTCGTGTCTCCGCTCACGAATCTGCCTGGATCGACCACCTTCTTGGCCAACCTGGCTCTGATACTAGTTGTCACATGGGCGTTTTCTGTACGTCGAAATGCTGCCCGTTGTGCGGCAGTCAAGTCCCTACTTGACTTCAGCCTTCCCCAATTATAAGATCGGTTATGAGGTTTTACACTTTGAAATATTCAAGGCAACAAGAAATAAAGAAGACAAGCAGATTTACGGGAAACTCTTTCCCAACCTTTTTATAAATGAATTATACAAAAGGAAATTTCCGAACTTGGCAAGGTGCTGCCACCTTTGGCAGACACCAACTCACAAAATTGCCAACCAAGTGCACGAACCAGCCCTATAAACACCCCTGTCTAAGGCTACTTGTGCTCCCAACTCATTTGGCAAGGCAATGGCACATAATTTGCCATGTTGAAGCCCCAAAATAGACAACCCTATGCCTATCTCTTAGGCTATTTCCCTCCCTATGTACTCTGCCCTTTTTCAAGGCTGCTAGCATACATATATATAGTGTAGTCAGCCCAAAACAACTCCTATGTTCAGTTGACATCCCCCAACTGATAGGAACATGATCCCCATGATCAAAAACGTGGGAACATGTCAAAGACATGCCACAAAACGTGCTAAGATTCAGCTTAATAATCAGCAACACTTGGACATGGGTGGTTGTAACCGCTCAACTGCTTGGCATGTGCACAACACACTTGGAAACTGCTCCATGTGCATTGCATGTGCGTTTTGGCCTGCTGCTGCATGACCAAGGCTGGTATTGCGCCCAGCCTTTGGCTCTTGGCACTGCTCCGCTCAATGCCTTTGCCATAGCTCGTCGCCCCCGACTTTGCCGCACGCCCGCCCGCTGCCACAGTTGATTGTCCTTGTCAAGTCGCCCCTACTTGATCAAGTCTGCCCATTGCCAATGCTAATGCTGATTTTGGCCTCAAGTCACCAAGTCTTGATGCCTTCCCTTTGCCGAGTCATTTGCCCACAATTAACTTAGGTGCGTCCGCTCACCCAAGTCATGGAAACACCATATTGCCATTCCCTTTGCCTTGGCACAAAGCTGCCACACTTTAGCGCCTAGGTCTTTCCCGATTAGCCGTCAAGCATCCGTTTGGCCCGCCTTTCATCAAGGTCCACCTTTCGTCAAGGTCAGCCTTTGCTTGCAAACAGCTCCCTTTTGTTTGATGTAGTCCGTCACACCAAAGCCCTCGAATAGAAGTGTAGTCCATCACACTTGCCCTCAATAAGTGTAGTCCGTCACACTTGCCCTTGGATGTGATTTTCGCCACGCATAAGGCCAACGGCAAGGCCATCATGCCAAATCCTTGCCACTGCCGCGCCGCTTGCCGATCAGTAAAGCCAGGGTCTAATAGTAGGCCACTATCCTACCATCGAAAGTTGATAGGGGAGAAATTTGAATGATGCGTCGCCGGCACAATGGCCATGCGATCCGTCGAGTTATCATGAATCATTGCAGCAACGGGCAAAGCCCGCGTCGACCTGTTATCTAATAAATGCATCCCTTCCAGAAGTCGGGGTTTGTTGCACGTATTAGCTCTATAATTACTACGGTTATCCGAGTAGTAGATACCATCAAACAAACTATAACTGATTTAATGAGCCATTCGCAGTTTCACAGACTGAATTTGTTCATACTTACACATGCATGGCTTAATCTTTGAGACAAGCATATGACTACTGGCAGGATCAACCAGGTAGCATTCCTCATTGACGCCGGCATAGCATGAGCATGGCTGACCCAAAAGGGCACGGGCAAGTCCAAGACAAGCACGGCCGTCATTCATAAGGGGCATTCTTTGGGCAGATAGGAGCCAATAAAGACCCCATGCCCATTGCGTTTACCGAATCCGAGAGTCCGAGGATACTAGTCATGGACCAAGCCATCTCAAGGCGAAGCAAGGACAACTTGGGACACAATTGCAGCTTTTGGTTTACCCCGCACGTCGAACGCGACTGGCAAAAGGCAACCGATTGTGCTTGATAATGCCTTGGCATTAGGTATGCAACATGAAAAACCGACGCCGATCAAGCCTAATTTGCGCTTGTATCATGAGTGAGATGGCATGCGGGCTAAGACGTCGCTGCTCAAGCAGGAGATCCAACCTAGCCATACAAGCCGAACACCACTCATGTGCGCACCTATACTTTCCTCACCGATACAAGCCAACAACAGCCCGAACACGCGACGCGCAGCCATGTGTTGTTGCCGATGCCAACGTTGCAAAGCCAAGACAAGCCCCGTAAAGCACGAATAGGGGTTGAAGCAATGCCAGACACAACCCGCAACAACTGATGGCAATCGGCAATTTACTGAGCTTTGCCCCATACGCACGGCACCTTTCGGTTCTACTTGCACGATGCGTTGCCGTTCCATTGCAAAAAGCCATCAGCCGTCACGAGAAATGTCGCCTCCCGATGTTATGCCAGACACAACCCGCAACAACCGATGGCAATCGACAACTTAGTAAGCTTCGCCCCATGCAATTTAACCCTTGTGGTGCTACTTGCACATTGCTTTGCCGTTCCATTGCTAAAAGCCATCAGCCGCCACGAGCGTTGCCGCCTCCCAATGTTAGACACAACCAGCAACAACCGATGGCAATCGACAACTTAGTAAGCTTCGCCCCATGCATATCGCCCATTTCGGTGCTACTTGCACGATGCTTTACCGTTCCATTGCTAAAAGCCATTAGCCGTTATGAGCATTGTCGCCTCGCGATGTTTTGTCAGACACAACCCGCAACAACCGAAGGCAATCGGCAACTTAGTAAGCATCGCCACATACACTTCGCCCCTTGCGGTGCTACTATCATGTTGCTTTACCGTTCCATTGCTAAAAGCCATCAGCCGCCACGAGCGTTGTCGCCTCCCGATGTTAGACATAACCAGCAACAACCGATGGAAATCGGCAACTTAGTAAGCTTCGCCCCATGCACATCGCCCCTTTCGGTGCTACTTGCACGATGCTTTGCCGTTCCATTGCTAAAAGCTATCAGCCGTTACGAGCGGTGTCTCGATCGGTTGTTGTGCCTGCAACAATCGATGTCAATCGGAAACTTAGTAAGCTTCGCTCCGTGCACTTCGCCCCTTGTGGTGCTACTAGCACAATGCTTTACCGTTCCATTGCTAAAAGCCATCAGCCGTCTTGAGCGGTGGGGGTGAAGGTGGGTTTCTGACCTAACCCACAACAACCGATGGCAATCGGCAACTTAGTAAGCTTCGCCGCATACACTTCGCCCCTTGCGGTGCTACTAGCATGTTGCTTTGCCGTTCCATTGCTAAAAGCCATCAGCCGCCATGAGTGATGTTATGCCAGACACAACCTGCAACAACCGATGGCAATCGGCAACTTTGTAAGCTTCGCCCAAAACACTTCGCCCCTTGCAGTTCTACTAGCATATTGCTTTGCCGTTCCATTGCTAAAAGCCATCAGCTGCCATGAGCGTTGTCCCCTCCCGATGTTAGACCTAACCCATAACAACCGATGGCAATCGATAACTTAGTAAGCTCCACCCCATACACTTTGCCCCTTGCGTTGCTACTAGCATGTTTCTTTGCCGTTCCATTGCTAAACGCCATCAGCCGCAATGAGTGATGTTATGCCAGACACAACCCGCAACAACCGATGGCAATCGACAACTTAGTAAGCGTCGCCCCATGCAATTTACCCCTTGCGGTGCTACTTGCACATTGCTTTGCCGTTCCATTGCTAAAAGCCATCAGCCGCCACGAGCATTGCCGGCTCCCGATGTTAGACACAACCAGCAACAACCGATGGCAATCGACAACTTAGTAAGCTACGCCTCATGCACATAGCACCTTTTGGTGCTACTTGCACGATGCTTTGCCGTTCCATTGCTAAAATCCATTAGCCGTTATGAGCATTGTCGCCTCGCGATGTTTTGTCAGACACAACCCGCAACAACCAAAGGCAATCGGCAACTTAGTAAGCTTCGCCACATACACTTTGCTCCTTCCAGTGCTACTAGCATGTTGCTTTGCCGTTCCATTGGTAAAAGCCATCAGTCGCCACGAGCGTTGTCGCCTCCCTATGTTAGACACAACTAGCAACAACCGATGGCAATCGACAACTTAGTAAGCTTCACCCCATGCACATCGCCCCTTTCGATGCTACTTGCATGATGCTTTGACGTTCCATTGCTAAAAGCCATCAGCCGTTACGAGTGGTGTTTCGATCGGTTGTTGCGCCCGCAACAACCGATGGCAATCGGCAACTTAGTAAGCTTCGCTCCGTGCACTTCGCCCCTTGCGGTGCTACTAGCACAATGCTTTGCCGTTCCATTGCTAAAAGCCATCAGCCGTCTTGAGCGGTGGGGGGGAAGGGTGGTTTCTGACCTAACCCACAACAACCGATGGCAATTGGTAACTTAGTAAGCTTCGCCGCATACACTTCGCCCCTTGCGGTGCTACTAGCATGTTGCTTTGCCGTTCCATTGCTAAAAGCCATCAGCCGCCATGAGTGATGTTATGCCAGACACAAAAAAGCAATAAAAATAGATAAAAAATAGGTAAAATACATAATATTTTTATAAAACCATATAGAAGACCAACCACCATTCATCATGAGTAAATTCCATTGTCGCAACCGCTATAAGTGATTCCGACTTAAAATCGCCGGCGCCAACCACCAAGCGTCCACCAACCGTCGCCGGTCGCTACCGCAAACCACCGCTACTTTCCATCACCGCCACCAACGACCACTACCATGGCTAGCACTAGACATATTGCTAAGCATCTGGCTAGCACTAGACATTGAGCGGCGTGGAGACACGTCCTGACCCGTGCCATGGCCATGCACAAAACGTCCTGACCCGTGCCATGGCCAAGGCCTGCCACGTCCTGACCCGTGCCATGGCCATGCACTGCCATGCCTTTGGAATAGGATTTGGCCTCTCGAGTGATGCCTTGTGCCATGGCATGTCATGCCTTCTGACCCGTGCCATGGCCATCC
>JASVEL010000662.1:92500-95000 GCA_032618575.1 Nicotiana noctiflora
TTGCCGAAAGCCATTTGCCACCACGAGCGTTGTCGCCTCCCGATTTTGCCCGCAACATCCATTGGCAACCGGCACTTACTAAGCTTTGCCCCATGCGCACGGCACCTTGAGGTGCTACTTGCATGATGCTCCACTTTTTGTTGCCAAAAGTCAATGTTTGCCGCAAGCGGTGCGACCCCCAGGCATGCTACGAGCCCGCACGAGTACTTGCCGGCGTGGATTGTGAACTTCGGGGACGTAGCACGGCCAAGCCATGCATGCCCCCTATGCCCACGCCCCTTTCCAGCGTCCCCCATGCGTGCCCACACTGGAAGCCGGCACCTTGAGGTGCCTTTCAACACCTCTACCCCCCTTATATATACTTAAAAAAAATAGAAACACAATTTTCAGGAGTAGACATGTTTTGTCCAGAGAATCATAATGGAGTTGTACAACACCAAATAGCACAAACCAAGGTAAAACTTAGCTAATATTTTCACAAATGACTTTTAAACATTGTAAATGATATTTTTTACAAAAAAAATATTTTTTTATTTTTATTTTTGTTATAAAACGAAAAATACATGGAAAAATAGTAAAAAATAGGAAAATTATTATAAAAATAGGGAAAATAGTGGAAAAATTTTCCATATAATATTTACACATAAAAGAGTTAGTTTTTTTCATAAAAGTGGGGGGAGGGGGGTTTCCGACCTAACCCACAACAACCGATGGCAATCGGCAACTTAGTAAGATTCACCCCATACACTTCGCCCCTTTGCAGTGATACTAGCATGTTGCTTTGTCGTTCCATTGCTAAAAGCAATTAGCCGCCATGAGTGTTGTGATTCTAGACACAATCCGCAACAACCGATGGCAATCAACAACTTAGTAAGCTTCGCAACATGCACTTCACCCCTTGTGGTGCTACTAGCACATTGCTTTGTCGTTCCATTGTTAAAAGCCATCACAGCTACCACGAGCATTGTCGCCTCCCGATGTTAGACACAACCAACAACAACCGATGGCAATCGGCAACTTAGCTTCGCCCCATGCACATCGCCCCTTTCGGTGCTACTTGCACGATGCTTTGTCGTTCCATTGCTAAAAGCCATAAGTCGTTACTAGCGATGTCTCCATCGGTTGTTCCGCCTGCAACAACTGATGGCAATCGGCTACTTAATAAGCTTCTCCCCGTGCACTTCGCCCTTTGCAGTGCTACTCACACATTGCTTTGCCGTTTCATTGCCAAAAGCCATTTGCCGCCACGGGCGGGGGTGGACTTACATACATAACCCACAACAAACGATGGCAATCCGCAACTTAGTAAGCTTCGCCCCATTCACTTAGCCCCTTGCGGTGCTACTAGCATGTTGCTTTGCCGTTCCATTGCTAAAGGCCATCAACCACCATGAGTGATGTAATGCCACACAACCCGCAACAACCGATGGCAATCGGCAACTTAATAAGATTTGCCTCGTGCACTTCGCCCCTAGCAGTGCTACTCGGATGTTGCTTTACCGTTTCATTGCCGAAAGCCATTTACCGCCACGGGCAGGGGTGGACTTACATACATAACCCACAACAACCGATGGCAATCGGCAACTTAGTAAGCTTCACCCCATACACTTCGCCCCTTGCGGTGCTACTAGCATGTTGCTTTGTCGTTCCATTGCTAAAGGCCATCAACCGCCATGAGTGATGTAATGCCATACAACCCGCAACAACCGATGGCAATCGGCAACTTAATAAGCTTCGCCCCATGCACTTCGCCCCTTGCGGTGCTACTCGCACGTTGCTTTGCCTGTTTCATTGCCGAAAGCCATTTGCCGCCACGAGCGTTGTCACCTCCCGATTTTTCCCGCAACATCCATTGGCAACCGGCACTTACTAAGCTTTGCCCCATGCGCACGGCACTTTGAGGTGCTACTTGCATGATGCTCCACCTTTTGTTGCCAAAAGTCAATGTTTGCCGCAAGCGGTGCGACCCCCAGGCATGCTACGAGCCCGCACGAGTACTTGCCGGTGTGGATTGTGAACTTCGGGGACGTAGCACGGCCAAGCCATGCATGCCCCCTATGCCCACGCCCCATTCCAGCATCCCCCATGCGTGCCCGCACTGGCAGCCGGCACCTTGAGGTGCCTTTCAACACCTCTACCCCCCTTATATATACTTAAAAAAAATAAAAACCCAATTTTCAGGAGTAGACATGTTTTGTCCAGAGAATCATAATGGGGCGACACCTCCAGGAGTAGACATGTTTTGTCCAGAGAATCAACACCTCCACCAGATTTTCCTCTGGCTTCGCCCCGCTCAGGCATAGTTCACCATCTTTCGGGTCCCGACAGGTATGCTCACACTCGAACCCTTCACAGAAGATCAAGGTCGGTCGGCGGTGCAACCCTCAGGGGGATCCCACCAATTTGCTTCCTTACGCCTTACGGGTTTACTTTTCCATTGACTCGCACACATGTCAGACTCTTTGGTTCGTGTTTCAAGACGGGTCGAATGGGGAGCCCA
>JASVEL010000662.1:100000-102500 GCA_032618575.1 Nicotiana noctiflora
CTTCGCCCCATTCACTTCGCCCCTTGCGGTGCTACTAGCATATTTTGCTTTGTCGTTCCATTGCTAAAAGCCATCAGCCGCCATGTGTGATGTGATTCCAGACACAACCCGCCTCAACCGATGGCAATCAAGCAACTTAGTAAGCTTCGCAACATGCACTTCACCCCTTGCGGTGCTACTAGCACATTGCTTTGCCGTTTCATTGCTAAAAGCCATCAGCCGCCACGAGCGTTGTCGCCTCCCGATGTTAGACACAACCAGCAACAACTGATGGCAATCGGCTACTTAGTAAGCTTCACCCCATGCACATCGCCCATTTCGGTGCTACTTGCACGATGCTTTGCCGTTCCATTGCTAAAAGCCAGCAGCCGCCACGAGAGTTGTCGCTTCCCGATGTTATGCCAGACACAACCCACAACAACCGATGGCAATCGGCAACTTAGTAAGCTTCGACCAACCCAATTCGTCCCTTGCGGTGCTACATACACATTGCTTTGCCGTTCCATTGCTAAAAGCCATTAGCCGCAACGAGCGTTGTCGCCTCCCGATGTTACACACAACTAGCAACAACCGATGGCAATCGGCAACTTAGTAAGCTTCGCCCCATGCACATCGCCCCTTTCGGTGCTACTTGCACGATGCTTTGCCGTTCCATTGCCAAAAGCCATCAGCCGTCACGGGCTGGGGTGGACTTACATTCATAACCCACAACAACCGATGGCAATCGGCAACTTAGTAAGCTTCGCCCCATACACTTTGCCCCTTGCGGTGCTACTAGCATGTTGCTTTGCCGTTCCATTGCTAAAGATCATCAACCGCCATGAGTGATGTAATGCCACACAACCCGTAACAACAAATGGCAATCGGCAACTTAATAAGCTTCGCTCCATGCACTTCGCCCCTTGCGGTGCTACTCGCACGTTGTTTTGCCGTTTCATTGCCGAAAGCCATTTGCCGCCACGAGCGTTGTCGCCTCCCGATTTTGCCCGCAACATCCATTGGCAATCGGCACTTACTAAGCTTTGCCCCATGCGTACGGCACCTTGAGGTGCTACTTGCATGATGCTCCACTTTTTGTTGCCAAAGGTCAATGTTGGCCGCAAGCGGTGCGACCCCCAGGCATGCTACGAGCCCGCACGAGTACTTGCCGGCGTGGATTGTGAACTTCGGGGACGTTGCACGGGCAAGCCATGCATGCCCCCTATGCCCATGCCCCATTCCAGCATCCCACATGCGTGCCCGCACTGCCTGGCAGCCGACACCTTGAGGTGCCTTTCAACACCTCTGCCCCCCTTATATATACTTAAAAAAAAAACCCAAGTTTCAGGAGTAGACATGTTTTGTCCAGAGAATCATAATGGAGTTGTACAACACCAAATAGCACAAACCAAGGTACAACTTAGCTAATATATTCACAAATGACTTTTAAACATTGTAAATGATATTTTTAACAAAAAAGAAATATTTTTTTTTATTTTTATTAAAAAACAAAAAATACATGGAAAAATAGTAAAAGATAGGAAAATTATTATAAAAATAGTAAGCTTCGCCCCATGCACATCGCCCCTTTTGGTGCTACTTGCACGATGCTTTGTCGTTCCATTGCTAAAAGCCATAAGCCGTTACGAGCGATGTCTCCATCGGTAGTGCCGCCCGCAACAACCGATGGAAATTGGCATCTTAGTAAGCTTCGCCCCATGCACATCGCCCCTTTCGGTGCTACTTGCACGACGCTTTGCCGTTCCATAGCCAAAAGCCATCAGCCGTCACGGGCGGGGGGTGGACTTACATACATAACCCACAACAACAGATGGCAATCGGCAACTTAGTAAGCTTCGCCCCATACACTTCGCCCCTTGCGGTGCTACTAGCATGTTGCTTTGCCGTTCCATTGCTAAAGGCCATCAACCGCCATGAGTGATGTAATGCCACACAGCCCGCAACAACCGATGGCAATTGGCAACTTAGTAAGCTTCGCCCCATGCACATCGCCCCTTTCGGTGCTACTTGCACGATGCTTTTCCGTTCCATTGCCAAAAGCCATCAGCCGTCACAGGCGGGGGGTGGACTTACATACATAACCCACAACAACCGATGGCAATCGGCAATTTAGTAAGCTTTGCCCGATACACTTTGCCTCTTGCGGTGCTACTAGCATGTTGCTTTGCCGTTCCATTGCTAAAGGCCATCAACCGCCATGAGTGATGTAATGCCACACAACCCGCAACAACAAATGGCAATCGGCAACTTAATAAGCTTCGCTCCATGCACTTTGCCCCTTGCGATGCTACTCACACGTTGCTTTGCCGTTTCATTGCCGAAAGCCATTTGCCGCCACGAGCGTTGTCGCCTCCCGATTTTGCCCGCAACATCCATTGGCAATCGGCACTTACTAAGCTTTACCCCATGCGCACGGCACCTTGAGGTGCTACTTGCATGATGCTCCACCTTTTGTTGCAAACGCTCAATGTTTGCCGCAAGCGGTGCGACCCCCAGGCAT
>JASVEL010000662.1:112500-117500 GCA_032618575.1 Nicotiana noctiflora
GGGCGTTTCCGACCTAACCCACAACAACCAAAGGCAATCGGCAACTTATTAAGCTTCGCCCCATAAACTTCGCCCCTTGCGATGCTACTAGCATGTTTCTTTGTCGTTCTATTGCTAAAAGCCATCAGCCGCCATGAGTGATGTGATTCCAGACACAACCCGCAACAACCGATGGAAATCGGCAACTTAGTAAGCTTCGCAACATGCATTTCACCCATTGCGGTGCTACTAGCACATTGCTTTGCCGTTCCATTGCTAAAAGACATCAGCCGCCACGAGCGTTGTCGCCTCCCGATGTTAGACACAACTAGCAACAACCGATGGCAATCGGCAACTTAGTAAGCTTCACCCCATGCACATCGCCCCTTTCGGTGCTACTTGCACGATGCTTTGTCGTTCCATTGCTAAAACCCATCAGCTGCCACGAGAGTTCTCGCTTCCCGATGTTATACCAGACACAACCCGCAACAACCGATGGCAATCAGCAACTTAGTAAGCTTCGTCCCATGCAATTCTCCCCTTGCGGTGCTACTTACACATTGCTTTGCCGTTCCATTGCTAAAAGTCATTAGCCGCAACGAGCGTTGTCGCCTCCCGATGTTAGACACAACCAGCAACAACCGATGGCAATCGGCAACTTAGTAAGCTTCGCCCCATGCACATCGCCCCTTTCGGTGCTACTTGCACGACGCTTTACCGTTCCATTGCTAAAAGACATCAGCCGTTACGAGCGATGTCTCGATCAGTTGTTGCGCCCGCAACAACCGATGGCAATCGACAACTTAGTAAGCTTCACTCCATGCACTTCGCCCCTTACGGTGCTACTAGCACGATGCTTTGTTGTTCCATTTCTAAAAGCCATCAGCCATCTTGAGCGGTGTGGGGGAGGGTGGGGGGGGTTTCTGACCTAACCCACAACAACCGATGGCAATCGGTAACTTAGTAAGCTTCGCCCCATACACTTCACCCCTTGCGGTGCTACTAGCATGTTGCTTTGTCATTCCATTGCTAAAAGCCATCAGCCGCCAAGAGTGATGTGATTCCAGACACAACCCACAACAACCAATGGCAATCAGCAACTTAGTAAGCTTCGCAACATGCACTTCACCCCTTGCGGTGCCACTAGCACATTGCTTTGCCGTTCCATTGCTAAAAGCCATCAGCCGCCACGAGCGTTGTCGCCTCCCGATGTTAGACACAACCAGCAACAACCGATGGTAATCGGCAACTTAGTAAGCTTCACCCCATGCACATCGCCCCTTTCGGTGCTACTTGCACGATGCTTTGCCGTTCCATTGCTAAAAGCCATCAGCCGCCACGAAAGTTGTCTCTTCCCGATGTTATGCCAGACACAACCCGCAACAACCGATGACAATCGGCAACTTAGTAAGCTTCGCCCCATACAATTCGCCCCTTGCGGTGCTACTAACACATTGCTTTGCCGTTCTATTGCTAAAAGCCATCAGCCGCAACGAGCGTTGTCGCCTCCCGATGTTAGACACAACTAGCAACAACCGATGGCAATCAGCAACAACCGATGGCAATCAGCAACTTAGTAAGCTTTGCCCCATGCACATCTCCCCTTTCGGTGGGGAGGGGGAATTGGCGACCTAACCCACAACAACCGATGGCAATCGGCAACTTAGTAAGCTTTGCCCCATGCGCACGGCACCTTTCTGTGCTACTTACACGATGCTTTACCATTCCATTGCTAAAAGCCATCAGCCGCCACGAGCGTTGTCGCCTCCCGATATTGCCCGCAACAACTGATGGCAATCGAAAACTACTGAGCTTCGCCCCATGCGCACGGCGCCTTGCGGCACTACTTGCACGACGCTCCGTCGTTTATTGTCTAAAGCCATCAACTGCCACGAGCGATGCTAGACACAACCAGCAACAACCGATGGCAATCGGCAACTTAGAAAGCTTCGCCCCATGCACATCGCCCCTTTCCGTGCTACTTGCATGATGCTTTGCCGTTCCATTCCTAAAAGCCATAAGCCGTTACGAGCGATGTCTCCATCGGTTGTGCCGCCCGCAACAACCTGATGGCAATTGGCAACTTAGTAAGCTTCGCCCCATGCACATCGCCCCTTTCGGTGCTACTTGCACGATGCTTTGCCGATCCATTGCCAAAAGCCATCAGCCGTCACGGGCGGGGGGTGGACTTACATACATAACCCATAACAACCGATGGCAATCGGCAACTTAGTAAGCTTCGTCCCATACACTTTACCCCTTGCGGTGCTACTAGCATGTTGCTTTGCCGTTCCATTGCTAAAGGCCATGAACCGCCATGAGTGATGTAATGCCACACAGCCCGCAACAACCGATGGCAATTGGCAACTTAGTATGCTTCGCCCCAAGCACATCGCCCCTTTCGGTGCTACTTGCACGATGCTTTGCCGTTCCATTGCCAAAAGCCATCAGCCATCACGGGCGAGGGGTGGACTTACATACATAACCCACAACAACCGATGGCAATCGACAACTTAGTAAGCTTCGCACCATACACTTCGCCCCTTGCGGTGCTACTAGCATGTTGCTTTTCCGTTCCATTGCTAAAGGCCATCAACCGCCATGAGTGATGTCATGCCACACAGCCCACAACAACAAATGGAAATCGGCAACTTAATAAGCTTCGCTCCATGCACTTTGCCCCTTGCAGTGCTACTCGCACGTTGCTTTGCCGTTTTATTGCCGAAATCCATTTGCCCCATGCATGATGCTCCACCTTTTGTTGCCAACGGTCAATGTTTGCCGCAAGCGATACGACCCCAGGCATGCTACATGCCCGCACGATTACTTGGCAGCGTGGATTGTGAACTTCAGGGACGTTGCACGGCCAAGCCATGCATGCCCCCTATGCCCATGCCCCATTCCAGCGTCCCCCATGCGTGCCCGCACCGCCTGGCAGCCGGCACCTTGAGGTGCCTTTCAACACCTCTGCCCCCTTATATATACTTTAAAAAAAAAAACCAAGGTTTCAGGAGTAGACATGTTTTGTCGAGAGAATCATAATGGAGTTGTACAACACCAAATAGCACAAACCAAGGAACAACTTAGGTAATATATTCCCAAATGACTTTTAAACATTGTAAATGATATTTTTTACAAAAAAAAATATTTTTTTATTTTTATTTTTATTAAAAAACAAAAAATACATGGAAAAATAGAAAAACATAAGAAAATTAATATAATAATAGTAAGCTTCGCCCCATGCACATCGCCCTTTTCGGTGCTACTTGCACGATGCTTTGTCGTTCCATTGCTAAAAGCCATAAGCCGTTACGAGCGATGTCTCCATCGGTTGTGCCGCACGCAACAACCGACGGTAATTGGCAACTTAGTAAGCCTCGCCCAATGCACATCGCCCCTTTCGGTGCTACTTGCACGATGCTTTGTCGTTCCATTGCCAAAAGCCATCAGCCGTCATGGGAGGGGGGCTGGACTTACTTACATAACCCACAACAACCGGTGGCAATCGGCAACTTAGTAAGCTTCGCCCCATACACTTCGCCCCTTGCGGTGCTACTAGCATGTTGCTTTGCCGTTCTATTGCTAAAGGCCATCAACCGCCATGAGTGATGTAATGCCACACAACCCGCAACAACCGATGGCAATTGGCAACTTAGTAAGCTTCGCCCCATACACATCGCCCCTTTCGGTGCTACTTGCACGATACTTTGCCGTTCCATTGCCAAAAGCCATCAGCCGTCATGGGCGGGGGTTGGACTTACATACATAACCAACAACAACCGATGGCAATCGGCAACTTAGTAAGCTTCGCCCCATACACTTCGCCCCTTGCGGTGCTACTAGCATTTTGCTTTGCCGTTCCATTGCTAAAGGCCATCAACCGCCATGAGTGATGTAATGCCACACAACCCGCAACAAGAAATGGCAATCGGCAACTTAATAAGCTTTTCTCCACTCACTTTGCCCCTTGCGGTGCTACTCGCATGTTGCTTTGCCGTTTCATTGCTGAAAGCCATTTGCCGCCACGAGCGTTGTCGCCTCCCGATTTTGCCCACAACATCCATTGGCAATCGGCACATACTAAGCTTTGCCCCATGCGCACTTCACCTTGAGGTGCTGCTTGCGTGATGCTCCACCTTTTGTTGCCAAAGGTCAATGTTTGCCGCAAGCGGTGCGACCCCCAGGCATGCTACGAGCCCGCACGAGTACTTGTCGGCGTGGACTGTGAACTTCGGGGATGTTGCACGGCCAAGCCATGCATTCCCCCTATGCCCACGCCTCATTACAGCGTACCGCATGCGTGCCCGCACTGCGTGGCAGCTGGCACCTTGAGGTGCCTTTCAACACCTCTGCCCCCCTTATATATACTTAAAGAAAAAAACCCAACTTTCAGGAGTAGACATGTTTTGTCCAGAGAATCATAATGGAGTTGCACAACACCAAATAGCACAAACCAAGGTACAACTTTGCTAATATATTCACAAATGACTTTTAAACATTGTAAATGATATTTTTTACAAAAAAAATATTTTTTTTATTTTTATTTTTATTAAAAAACGAAAAATACATGGAAAAATAGTAAAAAATAGGAAACTAATTATAAAAATAGGAAAAATAATGGAAAGAATTTCCAATACATCTAGTAATATAATATTACACATAAAAGAATAATTATTGTTATATAAAAGTAACATAACAACTATTTTAAATTAAAAAAAAACAATAAAAAATAGATAAAAAACAGGTAAAATACATAATATTTTTGTAAAACCATATGGATGAACAACTACCATTCATCATGAGTAAACTCCATTGTCGCAACCGCTATAAGTAATTCCGACTTAAAACAGCCGGCGCCAACCACCAAGCATCCACCAACCGTCGCCGGTCGCTACCGCGAACCACTGCTACTTTCCATCACCGCCACCAACGAGCACTACCATCATTGCGCTTGACATGTTGCTAAGCATTTGGCTAGCACTAGACATTAAGCGGCGTGGAGCGGCATGGAGCGGCGTGGA
>JASVEL010000662.1:125000-135000 GCA_032618575.1 Nicotiana noctiflora
TTGCTAAAAGCCATCAGCCGCCACGAGCGTTGTCGCCTCCCGATGTTAGACACAACCAACAACAATCGATGGCAATCGGCAACTAAGTAAGCTTCGCCCCATTCACATCGCCCCTTTCGGTGCTACTTGCACGATGCTTTGTCGTTCCATTGCTAAAAGCCATCAGCCGTTACGAGCGGTGTCTCGATCGGTTGTTGCGCCCGCAACAACCGATGGCAATTGGCAACTTAGTAAGCTTTGCTCCATGCACTTCGCCCCTTGCGGTGCTACTAGCACGATGCTTTGTCGTTCCATTGCTAAAAGCCAGCAGCCGTCTTGAGCGGTGGGGGGAAGGGGGTGGGGGGGTTCCGACCCAACCCACAACAACCGATGGCAATCGGCAACTTAGTAAGCTTCGCCCCATACACTTCGCCCCTTGCGGTGCTACTAGCATGTTGGTTTGCCGTTCCATTGCTAATAGCCATCAGCTGCCATGAGTGATGTGATTCCAGACACAACCCGCAACAACCAATGGCAATTAGCAACTTAGTAAGCTTTGCAACATGCACTTCACCCCTTGCGGTGCTACTGGCACATTGCTTTGCCCTTCTATTGCTAAATGCCATCAGCCGCCACGAGCGTTGTCGCCTCCCAATGTTAGACACAACCAGCAACAACCGATGGCAATCGGCAACTTAGTAAGCTTCACCGAATGCACATCGCCCCTTTCGGTGCTACTTGCACGATGCTTTTCCATTCCATTGCTAAAAGCCATCAGCCGCCACGAGAGTTGTCACTTCCCGATGTTATGCCAGACACAACCCGCAACAACCGATGGTAATCGGCAACTTAGTATGCTTCGCCCCATGCAATTTGCCCCTTGCGGTACTACTTACACATTGCTTTGCCATTCCATTGCTAAAAGCCATCAGCCACAACGAGTGTTGTCGCCTCCCGATGTTAGACACAACCAGCAACAACCGATGGCAATCGGCAACTTAGTAAACGTCGCCCCATGCACATCGCCCCTTTCGGTGCTACTTGCACGATGCTTTGCCGTTCCATTGCTAAAAGCCATCAGCCGTTACGAGCGATGTCTCGATCGGTTGTTGTGCCCGCAACAACCGATGGCAATCGGCAACTTAGTAAGCTTCACTCGATGCACTTTACCCCTTGCGGTGCTACTAGCACGATGCTTTGCCGTTCCATTACTAAAAGCCATCAGCCGTCTTGAGCGGAGGGGGGGAGGGGGGGTTTCCGACCTAACCCACAACAACCGATGGCAATTGGCAACTTAGTAAGCATCGCACCATACACTTTGCCCCTTGCGGTGCTACTAGCATGTTGCTTTGCCGTTCCATTGCTAAAAGCCATCAGCCGCCATGAGTGATGTGATTCCAGACACAAACCGCAGCAACCGATGGCAATCAGCAACTTAGTAAGATTCACAACATGCACTTCACCCCTTGTGGTGCTACTAGCACATTGCTTTGCCGTTCCATTGCTAAAGGCCATCAGCCGCCACGAGAGTTGTCGCCTCCCGATGTTAGACACAACCAGCAACAACCGATGGTAATCGGCAACTTAGTAAGCTTCACCCCATGAACATCGCCCCTTTCGGTGCTACTTGCATGATGGTTTGCCATTCTATTGCTAAATGCCATCAGCCGCCACGACTGTTGTCGCTTCCCAATGTTATGCCAGACACAACCCGCAACAACCGATGGCAATCGGCAACTTAGTAAGCTTCGCCCCATGCAATTTGCCCCTTGCGGTGCTACTTACACATTGCTTTGCCGTTCCATTGCTAAAAGCCATCAGCCGTAACGAGCGTTGTCGCCTCCCGATGTTACACACAACCAGCAACAACCGATGGCAATCAACAACTTAGTAAGCTTCGCCCCATGCATATTGCCCCTTTCGGTGCTACTTGCACGATGCTTTGTCGTTCCATTGCTAAAAGCCATCAGCCGTTGTGAGCGATATCTCGATCGGTTGTTGCGCCCGCAACAACCGATGGCAATCGGCAACTTAGTAAGCTTCGCTCCATGCACTTCGCCCCTTGCGGTGCTACTAGCACGATGCTTTGCCGTTCCATTGCTAAAAGCTATCAGCCGTCTTGAGCGGTGGGGGGAGGGGGGGTTGGCGACCTAACCCACAACAACCGATGGCAATCGGCAACTTACTAAGCTTTGCCCCATGCGCACGGCACCTTTCGGCGCTACTTCCACGATGCTTTGCCATTCCATTACTAAAAGCCATCAGCCGCCACGAGTGTTGTCGCCTCCCGATGTTAGACACAACCAGCAACAACTGATGGTAATCAGCAACTTATTAAGCTTCACCCCATGAACATCGCCCCTTTCAGTGCTACTTGCACGATGTTTTGCCATTCTATTGCTAAATGCCATCAGCCGCCACGAGTGTTGTCGCTTCCCGATGTTATACAAGACACAACCCGCAACAACCGATGGCAATCAGCAACTTAGTAAGCTTCGCCCCATGCAATTGGCCCCTTGCGGTGCTACTTACACATTGCTTTGCCGTTCCATTGCTAAAAGCCATCAGCTGTGACGAGCGTTGTCACCTCCCGATGTTACACACAACCAGCAACAACCGATGGCAATCGACAACTTAGTAAGCTTTGCCCCATGCACATTGCCCCTTTCGGTGCTACTTGCACGACGCATTGCCGTTCCATTGCTAAAAGCCATCAGCCGTTACGAGCGATGTCTCGATCAGTTGTTGCGCCCGCAACAACCGATGGCAATCGTTAACTTAGTAAGCTTCGCTCCATGCACTTCGCCCCTTGCGGTGCTACTAGCACGATGCTTTGTCGTTCCATTGCTAAAAGCCATCAGCCGTCTTGAGCGATGGTGGGGGGGGGGTTGGCGACCTAACCCACAACAACCGATGGCAATCGGCAACTTAGTAAGCTTTGCCCCATGCGCACGGCACCTTTCGGTGCTACTTCCACGATGCTTTGCCATTCCATTGCTAAAAGCCATCAGCCTCCACGAGTGTTGTCGCCTCCCGATGTTGCCCGCAACAACCTGATGGCAATCGACAACTACTGAGGTTCGCCCATGCGCACGGTGCCTTGCAGCACTACTTACACGACGCTCCGCCGTTTATTGTATAAAGCCATCAACTGCCACGAGCGATGCTAGACACAACCAGAAACAACCGATGGCAATCGGCAACTTATTAAGCTTCGCCCCATGCACATCACCCCTTTCGGTGCTACTTGCACGATGCTTTGCCGTTCCATTGCTAAAAGACATAAGACGTTACGAGCGATATCTCCATCGGTTGTGCCACCCGCAACAACCGATGGCAATTGGCAACTTAGTAAGCTTCTCCCCATGCACATCGCCCCTTTCGGTGCTACTTGCACGATGCTTTGCCGTTCCATTGCCAAAAGCCATCAGCCGTCACAGGCGGGGGGTGCACTTACATACATAACCCACAACAACCGATGGCCATTGACAACTTAGTAAGCTTCGCCCCATACACTTCGCCCCTTGCGCTGCTACTAGCATGTTGCTTTGCCGTTCCATTGCTAAAGGCCATCAACCGCCATGAGTGATGTAATGCCACACAGCCCGCAACAACCGATGGCAATTGGCAACTTAGTAAGCTTCGCCCCATGCACATCGCCCCTTTCGGTGCTACTTGCACGATGCTTTTCCATTCCATTGCCCAAAGCCATCAGTCGTCGCGGGTGGGGGTGGACTTACATACATAACCCACAACAATCGATGGCAATCAGCAACTTAGTAAGCTTCGCCCCATACACTTTGCCCCTTGCGGTGCTATTAGCATGTTGCTTTGCCATTCCATTGCTAAAGGCCATCAACCGCCATGAGTGATGTAATGCCACACAACCCACAACAAGAAATGGCAATCCGCAACTTAATAAGCTTCGCTCCAAGCACTTCGCCCTTGCGGTGCTACTCGCACGTTGCTTTGCCGTTTCATTGCCGAAAGCCATTTGCCGCCACGAGCTTTGTCGCCTCCCGATTTTGCCCGCAACATCCATTGGCAATCGGCACTTACTAAGCTTTGTCCCATGCGCAGGGCACCTTGAGGTGCTACTTGCATGATGTTCCACCTTTTGTTGCCAATGGTCAATGTTTACCGCAAGCGGTGCGACCCCCAGGCATGCTACGAGCCCTCACGAGTACTTGCCGGTGTGGATTGTGAACTTCGGGGATGTTGCACGGCCAAGCCATGCATGCCCCCTATGCCCACGCCCCATTCCAGCGTTGCCCATGCGTGCCCGCACTGCCTGGCAGCCGGCACCTTGAGGTGCCTTTCAATACCTCTGCCCCCCTTATATATACTTTAAAAAAAAACCCAAGTTTCAAGAGTAGACATGTTTTGTCCAGAGAATCATAATGGAGTTTACAACACCAAATAGCACAAACCAAGGTACAACTTAGCTAATATATTCATAAATGACTTTTAAACATTGTAAATGATATTTTTTACAAAAAAAAAAAATTATTTTCATTAAAAAACGAAAAATACATGGAAAAATAGTAAAATATAGGAAAATTTTTATAAAAATAGTAAGTTCGCCCCATGCACATCGCCCCTTTTGGTGATACTTGCACGATGCTTTGTCGTTCCATTGCTAAAAGCCATAAGCCGTTACGAGCGATGTCTCTATCGGTTATTCCACCCGCAACAACCGATGGCAATTGGCAACTTAGTAAGCTTCGCACCATGCAATTCGCCCATTGCGGTGCTACTTGCACACTGCTTTGCCGTTCCATTGCCAAAAGCCATCAGCCGTCACGAGCATTGTCGCCTCCCGATGTTATACACAACCAGCAACAACCGATGGCAATCGACAACTTAGTAAGCTTCGCCCCATGCACATTGCCCCTTTCGGTGCTACTTGCACAATGCTTTGCCGTTCCATTGCTAAATTCCATCAGCCGTTACGAGCGGTGTCTCGATCGGTTGTTGCGCCTGCAACAACCGATGGCAATCGGTAACTTAGTAAGCTTCGCTCCATGCACTTAGCCCCTTGTGGTGATACTAGCACGATGCTTTGCCGTTCCATTGCTAAAAGCCATTAGCCATCTTGAGCGGTGGGGGGAGGGGGAGGGGGGTTCCGACCTAACCCACAACAACCGATGGCAATCGGCAACTTAGTAAGCTTCGCCCCATACACTTCGCCCCTTGCGATGCCACTAACATGTTGTTTTGCCGTTCCATTGCTAAAAGCCATCAGCCACCATGAGTGATGTGATTCCAGACACATCCCGCAACAACCAATGGCAATCAACAACTTATTAAGCTTCGCAACATGCACTTCACCCCTTACGGTGCTACTAGCACATTGCTTTGCCGTTCCATTGCTAAAAGCCATCAGCCGCCACGAGCGTTGTCGCCTCCCAATGTTAGACACAACCAGAAACAACCGATGGTAATCGGTAACATAGTAAGCTTCACCCCATGCACATCGCCCCTTTTGGTGCTACTTGCACGACGTTTTGCCGTTCCATTGCTAAAAGCCATCAGCCGCCACGAGAGTTGTCGCTTCCCGATGTTATGCCAGACACAACCTGCAACAACCGATGGCAATCGGCAACTTAGTAAGCTTCGCCCTATGCAATTCGCCCCTTGCGGTGCTACTTACACATTGCTTTGCCTTTCTATTGCTAAAAGCCATCAGCCGCAACGAGCGTTGTCGCCTCCCGATGTTAGACACAACCAGCAACAACCGATGGCAATCGGCAACTTAGTAAGCTTCGCCCCATGCACATCGCCCCTTTTGGTGCTAGTTGCACGATGTTTTGCCGTTCTATTGCTAAAGGCCATCAGCCGTTACGAGCGATGTCTCGATCGGTTGTTGCACCCGCAACAACCGATGGCAATCGGCAACTGAGTAAGCTTCACTCCATGCACTTCGCCCCTTGTGGTGCTACTAGCATGATGCTTTACACATAAAAGAGTAATTAATTTTTCATAAAAGTGGGGGGAGGGGCGGTTTCCGACCTAACCCACAACAACAGATGGCAATCGGCAACTTAGTAAGCTTCGCCCCATACACTTCGCCCCTTGCGGTGCTACTAGCATGTTGCTTTGCCGTTCCATTGCTAAAAGCCATCAGCCGCCATGAGTGATGTGATTCCGGACGCAACCCGCAACAACCGATGGCAATCAGCAACTTAGTAAGCTTCGCAACATGCACTTCACCCCTTGCGGTGCTACTAGTACATTGCTTTGCCGTTCCATTGCTAAAATCCATCAGCCACCACGAGCGTTGTCGCCTCCCGATGTTAGACACAACCAGCAATAACCGATGGCGATCGGCAACATAGTAAGCTTCACCCCATGCACATCGCCCCTTTCGGTGCTACTTGCACGGTGCTTTGCCGTTCCATTGCTAAAAGCCATCAGCCGCCACGAGAGTTGTCGCTTCTCGATGTTATGCCAGACACAACCCGCAACAACCTGATGGCAATCAGCAACTTAGTAAGCTTCGCCCCATGCAATTCGCCCCTTGCGATGCTACTTACACATTGCTTTGCCGTTCCATTGCTAAAAGCCATCAGCCGCAATGAGCGTTGTCCCCTCCCGATGTTAGACACAACCAGCAACATTCGATGGCAATCGGCAACTTAGTAAGCTTTGCCCCATGCACATCGCCCCTTTCGGTGCTACTTGCACGACGCTTTGCTGTTCCATTGCTAAAAGCCATCAGCCGTTAGGAGTGATGTCTCGATCGGTTGTTGCGCCCGTAACAACCGATGGTAATCGGCAACTTAGTAATCTTCGCTCCATGCACTTTGCCCCTTGCGGTGCTACTAGCACGATGCTTTGCCGTTCCATTGCTAAAAGCCATCAGCCGGTCTTGAGCGGTGGGGGGAAAGGGGGGGGTGTTGGCGACCTAACCCACAACAACCGATGGCAATCGGCAACTTATTAAGCTTTGCCCTATGCGCACGACACCTTTCGGTGCTACTTGCACGATGCGTTGTCGTTCCATTGCTAAAAGCCATCAGCCACCACGAGTGTTGTCGCCTCACGATATTGCCTGCAACAATTGATGGCAATCGACAACTACTGAGCTTTGCCCCATGCGCACGGCGCCTTGCGACAACACTTGCACGACGCTTCGCCGTTTATTGTCTAAAGCCATCAACTGCCACGAGCGATGCTAGACACAACCAGCAACAACCGATGGCAATCGGCAACTTAGTAAGCTTCGTCCCATGCACATCACCCCTTTCGGTGCTACTTGCACGAAGCGTTGCCGTTCCATTCCTAAAAGCCATAAGCCGTTACGAGCGATGTCTCCATCGGTTGTGCCGCCCGCAACAACCGATGGTACTTGGCCACTTAGTAAGCTTCGCCCCATGCACATCACCCCTTTCGGTGCTACTTGCACGATGCTTTGCTATTTCATTGCCAAAAGCCATCATCCGTCACGGGCGGGGGGTGGACTTACATACATAACCCACAACAATCGATGGCAATCGACAACTTAGTAAGCTTCGCCCTGTACACTTCGCCCCTAGCGGTGCTACTAGCATGTTGCTTTGTCGTTCCATTGCTAAAGGCCATCAACCGCCATGAGTGATGTAATGCCACACAGCCCGCAACAACCGATGGCAATTGGCAACTTAGTAAGCTTCGCCCCATCCACATTGCCCCTTTCGGTGCTACTTGCACGATGCTTTGTCGTTCCATTGCCAAAATCCATCAGCCGTCATGGCCGGGGGGTGGACTTACATACATAACCCACAACAACCGATGGCAATCGGCAACTTAGTAAGCTTCGCCCCATATAATTCGCCCATTGCGGTGCTACTAGCATGTTGCTTTGCCGTTCCATTGCTAAAGGCCATCAACCTCCATGAGTGATGTAATGCCACACAACCCGCAACAACAAATGGCAATTGGCAACTTAATAAGCTTCGCTCCATGCACTTCGCCCCTTGCGGTGCTACTCGCACGTTGCTTTGTCGTTTCATTGCCGAAAGCCCTTTGCCGCCACGAGCTTTGTCGCCTCCCGATTTTGCCCGCAACATCCATTGGCAATCGGCACTTACTAAGCTTTGCCCCATGCGCACGTCACCTTGAGGTGCTACTTGCATGATGCTCCACCTTTTGTTGCCAACGGTCAATGTTTGCCGCAAGCGGTGCGACCCCCAGGCATGCTACGAGCCCGCACGAGTACTTGCCGGCGTGGATTGTGAACTTCGGGGATGTTGCACGGCCAAGCCATGCATGCCCCCTATGCCCACGCCCCATTCCAGCGTCCCCCATGCGTGCCCGCACTGCCTGGCAGCCGGCACCTTGAGGTGCCTTTCAACACCTCTGCCCCCCTTATATATACTTCAAAAAAAACCCAAGTTTCAGGAGTAGACATCTTTTGTCCAGAGAATCATAATGGAGTTGTACAACACCAAATAGCACAAACCAAGGTACAACTTAGCTAATATATTCACAAATGACTTTTAAACATTGTAAATGATATTTTTTACAAAAAAAATATTTTTTTATTTTTATTTTTATTAAAAAACGAAAATACATGGAAAAATATTATAAAATAGGAAAATTATTATAAAAATAGTAAGCTTCGCCCCATGCACATCGCCCCTTTCGGTGCTACTTGCATGATGCTTTGTCGTTCCATTGCTAAAAGCCATAAGCCGTTACAAGCGATGTCTCCATCGGTTGTGCCGCCCGCAACAACCGATGAAAATTGGCAACTAAGTAAGCTTCGCCCCATGCACATTGCCCCTTTCGGTGCTACTTGCACGATGATTTGCCGTTCCATTGCCAAAAGCCATCAGCCGTCACGGGCGGGGGGTGGACTTACATACATAATCCACAACAACCGATGGCAATCGGCAACTTAGTAAGCTTCGCCCCATACACTTTGCCCCTTGCGGTGCTACTAGCATGTTGCTTTGCCGTTCCATTGCTAAAGGCCATCAACCGCCATGAGTGATGTAATGCCACACAGCCCGCAACAACCGATGGTAATTGGCAACTTAGTAAGCATCGCCCCATCCACATCTCCCCTTTCGGTGTTACTTGCACGATGCTTTGCCGTTCCATTGCCAAAAGCCATCAGCCGTCACGGGCAGGGGGTGGACTTACATACATAACCCACAATAACCGATGGCAATCGGCAACATAGTAAGCTTCACCCCATACACTTCGCCCCTTGCGGTGCTACTAGCATGTTGTTTTGCCGTTCGATTGCTAAAGGCCATCAACCACCATGAGTGATGTAATGCCACACAACCCGCAACAACAAATGGAAATCGGCAACTTAATAAGCTTCACTCCATGCACTTTGCCCCTTGCGGTGCTACTCGCACGTTGCTTTGCCGTTTCATTGCCGAAAGCCATTTGCCGCCACGAGCGTTGTCGCTTCCCGATTTTGCCCGCAACATCCATTGGCAATCGACACTTACTAATCTTCGCCCCATGCGCACGGCACCTTGAGGTGCTACTTGCATGATGCTCCACCTTTTCTTGTCAAAGGTCAATGTTTGCCGCAAGCGGTGCGATCCCCAGGCATGCTACGAGCCCGCACGAGTACTTGCCGGCGTGGATTGTGAACTTCGGGGACGTTGCACGGCCAAGCCATGCATGCCCCCTACGCCCCACACCCCATTCCAGCATCCCCCATGTGTGCCCGCACTGCCTGGCAGCCAGCACCTTGAGGTGCCTTTCAACACCTCTGCCCCCCTTATATATACTTAAAAAAAAAACCCAAGTTTCAGGAGTAGACATGTTTTGTCCAGAGAATCATAATGGAGTTGTACAACACCAAATAGCACAAACCAAGGTACAACTTAGCTAATATATTCACAAATGACTTTTAAACATTGTAAATGATATTTTTGACAAAATAAAATATTTTTTTATTTTTATTTTTATTAAAAAACGAAAAATACATGGAAAAATAGTAAACAATAGGAAAATTATTATAAAAATAGGAAAAATAATGGAAACAATTTCCAATACATCTATTAATATAATA
>JASVEL010000662.1:145000-152500 GCA_032618575.1 Nicotiana noctiflora
TGCTACTAGCACGATGCTTTGTCGTTCCATTGCTAAAAGCCATCAGCCGCCACGAGCGTTGCTCCTCCCGATGTTAGACACAACCAGCAACAACCGATGGCAATCAACAACTTAGTAAGCTTCGCCCCATGCACATCGCCCCTTGCGGTGCTACTAGCACGATGCTTTGTCGTTCCATTGCTAAAAGCTATCAGCCATTACGAGCGGTGTCTCGATCGGTTGTTGCGCCCGCATCAACCGATTGCAATCGGCAACTTAGTAAGCTTCACTCTATGCACTTCGCCCCTTGCGGTGCTACTAGCACGATGCTTTGCCGTTCCATTACTAAAAGCCATCAGTCATCTTAAAAGTGGGGGGGAGGGGGGTTTCCGACCTAACCCACAACAACCGATGGCAATCGGCAACTTAGTAAGCTTCACCCCATACACTTCGCCCCTTGCGGTGCTACTAGCATGTTGCTTTGCCGTTCCAATGCTAAAAGCCATCAGCCGCCATGAGTGATGTGATTGAAGAAACAACCCGCAACAACCGATGGTAATCAACAACTTAGTAAGCTTTGCAACATGCACTTCACCTCTTGCGGTGCTACTAGCACATTGCTTTGCCGTTCCATTGCTATAAGCCATCAGCCGCCACGAGCGTTGTCGCCTCCTGATGTTAGACACAACCAGCAACAACCGATGGCAATCGGTAACATAGTAAGCTTCACCCCATGCACATCGTCCCTTTCGGTGCTACTTGCACGCCGCCACGAGAGTTGTCACTTCCCGTTGTTATGCCAGACACAAGCCGCAAGAACCGATGGCAATCGGCAACTTAGTAAGCTTCGCCCCATGCAATTCTCCCCTTGCGGTGCTACTTACACATTGCTTTGCCGTTCCATTGCTAAAAGCCATCAGCCGCCATGAGCGTTGTCGCCTCCCGATATTAGACACAACCAGCAACAACCGATGGCAATCGGCAACTTAGTAAGCTTCGCCCTATGCACATCGCCCCTTTCGGTGCTACTTGCACGACACTTTGCCGTTCCATTGCTAAAATCCATCAGCCGTTACGAGCGATGTCTCGATCGGTTGTTGCGCCCGCGAAAACCGATGGCAATCGGCAACTTAGTAAGCTTTGCTCCATGCACTTCGCCCCTTGCGGTGCTACTAGCACGATGCTTTGTCGTTCCATTGCTAAAAGCCATCAGCCACCACGAGCGTTGTCGCCTCCCGATGTTAGACACAACCCACAACAACCGATGGCAATCGACAACTTAGTAAGCTTCGCCCCATACACTTCGCCCCTTGCGGTGCTACTAGCATGTTGCTTTGCCGTTCCATTGCTAAAAGCCATCAGCCGCCACAAGCGTTGTTCCAGACACAACCAGCAACAACCGATGGCAATCGGCAACTTAGTAAGCTTCACCCCATGCACATCGCCCCTTTCGGTGATACCTGCAAGATGTTTTGCCATTTCATTACTAAAAGCTATCAGCCGTTACGAGCGGTGTCTCGATCGGTTGTTGCGCCTGCAACAACCGATGGCAATCGGCAACTTAGTAAGCTTCGCATCATGCAATTCTCCCCTAGCGGTGCTTCTAGCACGATGCTTTATCGTTCCATTGCTAAAAGCCATCAGCCGCCACGAGCGTTGTGCCTCCCGATGTTAGACACAACCAGCAACGACCGATGTCAATCAGCAACTTAGTAAGCTTCGCCCCATGCACATCGCCCCTTGCGGTGCTACTAGCATGATGCTTTGTCGTTCCATTGCTAAAAGCCATCAGCCGCCACGAGCGTTGTCGCCTCCCGATGTTAGACACAACCAGCAACAACCGATGGCAATCGGCAACTTAGTAAGCTTCGCCCCATGCACATCGCCCCTTGCGGTGCTACTAGCATGATGCTTTGTCGTTCCATTGCTAAAATCCATCAGCCGCCACGAGCGTTGTCGCCTCCCGATGTTAGACACAACCAGCAACAACCGATGGAAATCGATAACTTAGTAAGCTTCACCCCATGCACATCGCCCCTTTCGGTGCTACCTGCACGATGCTTTGCCGTTCCATTGCTAAAAGCTATCAGCCGTTATGAGCGGTGTCTCGATCGGTTGTTACGCCCACATCAACCGATGGCAATCTGCAACTTAGTAAGCTTCACTCCATGTACTTCGCCCCTTGCGGTGCTACTAGTACGATGCTTTGCCGTTCTATTGCTAAAAGCCATCTTGAGCGGTGGGGGGAGGGGGAGGGGGGTTCCGACCTAACCCACAACAACCGATGGCAATCGGCAACTTAGTAAGCTTCACCCCATGCACATCGCCCCTTTCGGTGCTACCTGCACGATGCTTTGCTGTTCTATTACTAAAGGCTATCAGCCGTTACGAGCGGTGTCTCGATAGGTTGTTGCGCCCGCATCAACCGATGGCAATCGGCAACTTAGTAAGCTTCAATCCATGCACTTCGCCCCTTGCGGTGCTACTAGCACGATGCTTTGCCGTTCCATTGCTAAAAGCCATCAGCCGTCTTGAGCAGTGGGGGGAGGGGGGGGTTTCCGACCTAACCCACAACAACCGATGGCAATCGGCAACTTAGTAAGCTTCACCCCATACACTTCGCCCCTTGCGGTGCTACTAGCATGTTGCTTTGCCGTTCCAATGCTAAAAGCCATCAGCCGCCATGAGTGATGTGATTCCAGACACAACCCGCAACATCCGATGGTAATCAGCAACTTAGTAAGCTTCGCAACATGCACTTCACCTCTTGCGGTGCTACTAGCAAGATGCTTTGTCATTCCATTGCTAAAAGCCATCAGCCACCACGAACGTTGCGCCATTGTTATGCCAGACGCAACCCACAACAACCAATGGCAATCGGCAACTTAGTAAGCTTCGCCCACGCACTTTGCCCCATGTGGTGCCACATGCACGTTGCTTTGCCATTCCATCGCTAAAAGCCATCAGCCGCCACGAGCGTTGTCGCCTCCCGATGTTAGACACAACCAGCAACAACCGATGGCAATCGACAATTTATCGAGTTTTGCCACATACGCACCGCACCTTTCGATGCTACTTGCACGATGCATTGCTCTTCCATTGCTAAAAGCCATCAGCCGCCACGAGCGTTGATTCCAGACACAACCCGCAACAACCGATGGTAATCAACAACTTAGTAAGCTTCGCAACATGCACTTCACCTCTTGCGGTGCTACTAGCACGATGCTTTGTCGTTCCATTGCTAAAAGCCATCAGCCACCACGAGCGTTGCGCCTCCCGATGTTAGACACAACCAACAACGACCGATGGCAATCGGCAACTTAGTAAGCTTCGCCCCATACACTTCGCCCCTGCGGTGCTACTAGCATGTTGCTTTGTCGTTCCATTGCTAAAAGGCATCAGCCGCCACGAGCATTGTCGCCTCCCGATGTTAGACACAACCAGCGACAAACGATGGCAATCGGCAACTTAGTAAGTTTCGCCCCATGCACATCGCCCCTTTCGGGGCTACTTGCACGATGCTTTGCCATTCCATTTTTAAAAGCCATCAGCCGTTACGAGCGGTGTCTCGATCGGTTGTTGCGCTCGCAACAACCGATGGCAATCGGCAACTTAGTAAGCTTCGTTCCATGCACTTCGCCCCTTGCGGTGCTTCTAGCACGATGCTTTATCCTTCCATTGCTAAAAGCCATCAGCCGCCACGAGCGTTGTGCCTCCCGATGTTAGACACAACCAGCAACGACCGATGTCAATCAGCAACTTAGTAAGCTTCGCCCCATGCACATCGCCCCTTGCGGTGCTACTAGCATGATGCTTTGTCGTTCCATTGCTAAAAGCCATCAGCCGCCACGAGCGTTGTCGCCTCCCGATGTTAGACACAACCAGCAACAACCGATGGCAATCGGCAACTTAGTAAGCTTCGCCCCATGCACATCGCCCCTTGCGGTGCTACTAGCATGATGCTTTGTCGTTCCATTGCTAAAAGCCATCAGCCGCCACGAGCGTTGTCGCCTCCCGATGTTAGACACAACCAGCAACAACCGATGGCAATCGGCAACTTAGTAAGCTTCACCCCATGCACATCGCCCCTTTCGGTGCTACCTGCACGATGCTTTGCCGTTCCATTGCTAAAAGCTATCAGCCGTTATGAGCGGTGTCTCGATCGGTTGTTACGCCCACATCAACCGATGGCAATCGGCAACTTAGTAAGCTTCACTCCATGCACTTCGCCCCTTGCGGTGCTACCAGTATGATGCTTTGCCGTTCCATTGCTAAAAGTCATCAGCCATTTGCCGCCATGGGCGGGGGTGGACTTACATACATAACTCACAACAACCGATGGCAATCGGCAACTTAGTAAGCTTCACCCCATACACTTTGCCCCTTGCGGTGCTACTAGCATGTTGCTTTGCCGTTCCAATGCTAAAAGCCATCAGCCGCCATGAGTGATGTGATTCCAGACACAACCCGCAACAACCGATGGTAATCAGCAACTTAGTAAGCTTCGCAACATGCACTTCACCTCTTGCGGTTCTACTAGCACATTCCTTTGTCGTTCCATTGCTAAAAGCCATCAGCCGCCACGAGCGTTGTCGCCTCCCAATGTTAGACACAACGAGCAACAACAGATGGCAATCGGCAACTTACTAAGCTTCACCCCATGCACATCGCCCTTTTCGGTGCTACTTGCACGATGCTTTGCCGTTCCATTTCTAAAAGCCATCAGCCGCCACGAGAGTTGTCACTTCCCGATGTTATCCAGACACAACCCGCAACAACCGATGGCAATCGACAACTTAGTAAGCTTCGCCCCATGCAATTCTCCCCTTGCGGTGCTACTTACACATTGCTTTGTCGTTCCATTGCTAAAAGCCATCAGCCGCCACGGGCGTTGTCGCCTCCCGATGTTAGACACAACCAGCAACAACCAATGGCAATCGGCAACTTAGTAAGCTTCGCCCCGTGCACATCGCCACTTTTGGTGCTACTTGCACGACGCTTTGCCGTTCCATTGCTAAAAGCCATCAGCCATTACGAGCGATATCTCGATCGGTTGTTCCGCCCGCAACAACCGATGGCAATCGGCAACTTAGTAAGCTTTGGTCCATGCACTTCGCCCCTTGCGGTGCTACTAGCACGATGCTTTGCCGTTCCATTGCTAAAAGCCATCAGCCATCTTGAGCGGTGGGGTGGGGGGGTTGGCGACCTAACCTACAACAACTGATGGCAATCGGCAACTTAGTAAGCTTTGCCCCATGCGCATGGCACCTTTCGGTGCTACTTGCATGATGCTTTGCCGTTCCATTGCTAACAGCCATCAGCCGCCATGAGTGTTGTCGCCTCCCGATGTTGCCCGCAACAACTGATGGCAATCGACAACTACTGAGCTTCGCCCCATACGCACGGCACCTTGCGGCACTACTTGCACTATGCTCCGCCGTTTATTGTCTAAAGCCATCAGCTGCCACGAGCGATGCTAGACACAACCAACAAGAACCGATGGCAATCGCCAACTTAGTAAGCTTCGCCCCATGCACATCACCCCTTTCGGTGCTAGTTGGACGATGCTTTGTCGTTCCATTGCTAAAAGACATAAGCCGTTACGAGCGATGTCTCCATCGGTTGTTCCGCCCGCAAAAACCGATGGAAATTGGCAACTTAGTAAGCTTTGCCCCATGCACATCGCCCCTTTCGGTGCTACTTGCACGATGCTTTGCCGTTCCATTGCCAAAAGCCATCAGCCATCACGGGCGGGGGGTGGACTTACATACATAACCCACAACAACCGATGGCAATCAGCAACTTAGTAAGCTTCACCCCATACACTTCGCCCCTTGCGGTGCTACTAGCATGTTGCTTTTCCATTCCATTGCTAAAGGCCATCAACTGCCATGAGTGATGTAATGCCACACAACCCGCAACAACCGATGGCAATTGGCAACTTAATAAGCTTCGCCTCATGCACATCGCCCCTTTCGGTGCTACTTGCATGATGCTTTGCCATTCCATTGCTAAAATCCATCAGCCGTCACAGGCGGGGGGTGGACTTACATACATAACCCACAACAACCGATCGCAATCGGCAACTTAGTAAGCTTCGCCCCATACACTTCTCCCCTTGCGGTGCTACTAGCATGTTGCTTTGCCGTTCCATTACTAAAGGCCATAAACCCCCATGAGTGATGTAATGCCACACAACCCGCAACAAAAAATGGCAATCGGCAACTTAATAAGCTTCGCCCTATGCACTTCGCCCCTTGCGGTGCTTCTCGCACGTTGCTTTGCCGTTTCATTGCGGAAAGCCATTTTCCGCCACGAGCGTTGTCGCCTCCCGATTTTGCCCGCAACATCCATTGGCAATCGGCACTTACTAAGCTTTGCCCCATGCGCATGGCACATTGAGGTGCTCCTTGCCTGATGCTCCACCTTTTGTTGCCAAAGGTCAATGTTTGCCGCAAGCGGTGCGACCCCCAGGCATGCTACGAGCCCGCACGAGTACTTGCCGGAGTGGATTGTGAACTTCGGGGACGTTGCACGGCCAAGACATGCATGCCCCCTATGCCCACGCCCCATTCCAGCGTCCCCCATGCGTGCCCGCACTACCTGGCAGCCGGCACCTTGAGGTGCCTTTCAACACCTCTGCCCCCCCTTATATATACTTAAAAAAAAAACCCAAGTTTCAGGAGTAAACATGTTTTGTCCAAAGAATCATAATGGAGTTGTACAACACCAAATAGCACAAACCAAGGTACAACATAGCTAATATATTCTCAAATGACTTTTAAACATTGTAAATGATATTTTTTACAAAAAAAATATTTTTTTATTTTTATTTTTATTAAAAAACGAAAAATACATGGAAAAATAGTAAAAAATAGGAATATTATTATAAAAATAGGAAATATAATGGAAAAAATTTCCAATACATCTAGTAATATAATATTACACACAAAAGAGTAATTATTTTTATATTAAAAGTAACATAACAACTATTTAAAATTACAAAAAAGCAATAAAAAATAGAAAACAAATAGGTAAAATACATAATATTTTTGTAAACCCATATGGATGACCAACCACCATTAATCATGAGTAAATTCCATTGCCGCAACCGCTATAAGTGATTCCGACTTAAAACCGCCGGCGCCAACCACCAAGCGTCCACCAACCATCGCCGGTCGCTACCGCAAACCACCGCTACTTTCGATCACCGCCACCAACAACCACTACCATCATTGCGCTTGACGTGTTGCTAAGCATTTGGCTAGCACTAGACATTGAGAGGCGTGGAGCGGCGTGGAGACACGTCCCGACCCGTGCCGTGGCCATGGCCTGCACTGGCCTGACCCGTGCCATGGCCTGTGCCATGCACCGCCATGCACTGCCATGGCCTGCCACGTCCTGACTCGTGCCATGGCCATGGCCTCCCACGTTCTGACCCGTGCCATGGCCAGCACTGTCATGGCCTATCACGGCCTGCCACGTCCTGACTAGTGCCATGGCCAAGGCTTGCCACGTCCT
>JASVEL010000662.1:160000-172500 GCA_032618575.1 Nicotiana noctiflora
TTAGTAAGCTTTGCCCCATGCACATCGCCCCTTTCGGTGCTACTTAGCATGTTGCTTTGCCGTTCCATTGCTAAAAGCCATCAGCCGCTACGAGCGGTGTCTCGATCGGTTGTTGCGCCCGCAACAACCGATGGCAATCGGCAACTTAGTAAGCTTCGCTCCATGCACTTCGCCCCTTGCGGTGCTACTAGCACGATGCTTTGCCGTTCCATTGCTAAAAGCCATCAGCCGTCTTGAGCGGTGGGGGGGAGGGGGGTTTCCGACCTAACCCACAACAACTGATGGCAATCGGCAACTTAGTAAGCTTCGTCCCATACACTTCGCCCCTTGCGGTGCTACTAGCATGTTGCTTTGCCATTCCATTGCTAAAAGCTATCAGCTGCCATGAGTGATGTGATTCCAAACACAACCCGCAACAACCGATGGCAATAAGCAACTTAGTAAGCTTCACAACATGCACTTCACCCCTTGCGGTGCTACTAGCACATTACTTTGCCGTTCCATTGTTAAAAGCCATCAGCCGCCACGAGCGTTGTCGCCTCCCGATGTTAGACACAACCAGCAATAACCGATGGCAATCGACAACTTAGTAAGCTTCACCCCATGCACATCGCCCCTTTCGGTGCTACTTGCACGATGCTTTGCCATTCCATTGTTAAAAGCCATCAGCCGCCACGAGAGTTGTCGCTTCTCGGTGTTATGCCAGACACAAGCAGCAACAACCGATGGCAATCAGCAACTTAGTAAGCTTCGCCCCATGCAATTCGCCCCTTGCGGTGCTACTTGCACATTGCTTTGCCATTCCATTGCTAAAAGCCATCAGCCGCCACGAGCGTTGTCGCCTCCCGATGTTAGACACAACCAGCAACAACCGATGGAAATCGGCAACTTAGTAAGCTTCGCCCCATGCACATCGCCCCTTTCGGTGCTACTTGCACGATGCTTTTCCATTCCATTTCTAAAATCCATCAGCCGTTACGAGCGGTGTCTCAATCGGTTGTTGCGCCCGCAACAACCGATGGCATTCGTCAACTTAGTATGCTTCGCTCCATGAACTTTGCCCCTTGCGGTGCTACTAGCACGATGCTTTGCTGTTCCATTGCTAAAAGCCAGCAGCCGTCTTGAGCAGCCGTCACGAGTGATGTTATGCCAGACACAACCCACAACAACCGATGGCAATCGGCAACTTAGTAAGCTTCGCCCCATACACTTCGCCCCTTGCGGTGCTACTTGCATGTTGCTTTGCCGTTCCATTGCTAAAAGCCATCAGCCGCCACAAGCGTTGTCGCTCCAGACACAACCCGCAACAACCGATGGCAATGAACAACTTAGTAAGCTTCGCAACATGCACTTCACCCCTTGCGGTGCTACTAGCACATTGCTTTGCCGTTCCATTGCTAAAATCCAGCAGCCGCCACGAGCGTTGTCGCCTCCCGATATTAGACACAACCAGAAACAACCGATGGCAATCGGCAACTTAGTAAGCTTCACCCCATGCACATCGCCCCTTTCGGTGCTACTTGCACGATGCTTTGCCGTTCCATTACTAAAAGCCATCAGCCGCCACGAGAGTTGTCGCTTCCCGATGTTATACCAGACGCGACCCGCAACAACCGATGGCAATCGGCAACTTGGTAAGCTTCGCCCCATGCAATTCGCCCCTTGCGGTGCTACTTGCACATTACTTTGCCGTTCTATTGCTAAAAGCCATCAGCCGCCACGAGCGTTGTCACCTCCCGATGTTAGACACAACCAGCAACAACCGATGGCAATCGGCAACTTAGTAAGCTTCGCCCCATGCACATCGCCCCTTTCGGTGCTACTTGCACGATGCTTTGCCGTTCCATTGATAAAAGCCATCAGCCGTTATGAGCAGTGTCTCGATCGGTTGTTGCGCCCGCAACAACAGATGGTAATCGGCAACTTAGTAAGCTTCGCTCCATGCACTTCGCCCCTTGCGGTGCTACTAGCACGATGCTTTGCCGTTCCATTGCTAAAAGCCATCAACCGTCTTGAGCGGTGGGGGAGGGGGGTTTCCGACCTAACCCACAACAACCGATGGCAATCGGCAACTTAGTAAGCTTCGCCCCATACACTTCGCCCCTTGCGGTGCTACTAGCATGTTGCTTTGCCGTTCCATTGCTAAAAGCTATCAGCCGCCATGAGTGAAGTGATTCCAGACACAACCCGCAACAACCAATGGCAATCAGCAACTTAGTAAGCTTCACAACATGCACTTCACCCCTTGCGGTGCTACTAGCACATTACTTTGCCGTTCCATTGCTAAAAGCCATCAGCCGCCACGAGCGTTGTCGCCTCCCGATGTTAGACACAACCAAGCAATAGCCGATGGCAATCGGCAACTTAGTAAGCTTCACCCCATGCACATCGCCCCTTTCGGTGCTACTTGCACGATGCTTTGCCATTCCATTGCTAAAAGCCATCAGCCGCCACGAGAGTTGTCGCTTCTCGATGTTATGCCAGACACAAGCAGCAACAACCGATGGCAATCGGCAACTTAGTAAGCTTCGCCCCATGCAATTCGCCCCTTGCGGTGCTACTTGCACATTGCTTTGCCATTCCATTGCTAAAAGCCATCAGCCGCCACAAGCGTTGTCGCCTCCCGATGTTAGACACAACCAGCAACATCCGATAGAAATCGACAACTTAGTAAGCTTCGCCCCATGCACATCCCCCCTTTCGGTGCTACTTGCACGATGCTTTGCCGTTCCATTGCTAAAAGCCATCAGCCGCCACGAGCGTTGTCGCCTCCCGATGTTAGACACAACCAGCAATAACCGATGGCAATCGGCAACTTAGTAAGCTTCACCCCATGCACATCGCCCCTTTCGGTGCTACTTGCACGATGATTTGCCATTCCATTGTTAAAAGCCATCAGCCGCCACGAGAGTTGTCGCTTCTCGATGTTATGCCAGACACAAGCAGCAACAACCGATGGCAATCGGCAACTTAGTAAGCTTCGCCCCATGCAATTCGCCCCTTGCGGTGCTACTTGCACATTGCTTTGCCATTCCATTGCTAAAAGCCATCAGCCGCCACGAGCGTTGTCGCCTCCCGATGTTAGACACAACCAGCAACAACCGATGGAAATCGGCAACTTAGTAAGCTTCGCCCCATGCACATCGCCCCTTTCGGTGCTACTTGCACGATGCTTTTCCGTTCCATTTCTAAAATCCATCAGCCGTTACGAGCAGTGTCTCAATCGGTTGTTGCGCCCGCAACAACCGATGGCATTCGTCAACTTAGTATGCTTCGCTCCATGAACTTTGCCCCTTGCAGTGCTACTAGCACGATGCTTTGCTGTTCCATTGCTAAAAGCCAGCAGCCGTCTTGAGCGGTGGGGGGAGGGGGGGTTTCCGACCTAACCCACAACAACCGATGGCAATCGGCAACTTAGTAAGCTTCGCCCCATACACTTCGCCCCTTGCGGTGCTACTTGCATGTTGCTTTGCTGTTCCATTGCTAAAAGCCATCAGCCGCCATGAGTGATGTGATTCCAGACACAACCCGCAACAACCGATGGCAATGAACAACTTAGTAAGCTTCGCAACATGCACTTCACCCCTTGCGGTGCTACTAGCACATTGCTTTGCCGTTCCATTGCTAAAATCCATCAGCCGCCACGAGCGTTGTCGCCTCCCGATGTTAGACACAACCAGAAACAACCGATGGCAATCGGCAACTTAGTAAGCTTCACCCCATGCACATCGCCCCTTTCGGTGCTACTTGCACGATGCTTTGCCGTTCCATTACTAAAAGCCATCAGCTGCCACGAGAGTTGTCGCTTCCCGATGTTATACCAGACGCGACCCGCAACAACCGATGGCAATCGGCAACTTGGTAAGCTTCGCCCCATGCAATTCGCCCCTTGCGGTGCTACTTGCACATTACTTTGCCATTCTATTGCTAAAAGCCATCAGCCGCCACGAGCGTTGTCACCTCCCGATGTTAGACACAACCAGCAACAACTGATGGCAATCGACAACTTAGTAAGCTTCGCCCCATGCACATCGCCCCTTTCGGTGCTACTTGCACGATGCTTTGCCGTTCCATTGATAAAAGCCATCAGCCGTTACGAGCAGTGTCTCGATCGGTTGTTGCGCCCGCAACAACAGATGGCAATCGGCAACTTAGTAAGCTTCGCTCCATACACTTCGCCCCTTGCGGTGCTACTAGCACGATGCTTTGCCGTTCCATTGCTAAAAGCCATCAACCGTCTTGAGCGGTGGGGGGGGGGGTTTCCGACCTAATCCACAACAACCGATGGCAATCGGCAACTTAGTAAGCTTCGCCCCATACACTTCGCCCCTTGCGGTGCTACTAGCATGTTGCTTTGCCGTTCCATTGCTAAAAGCTATCAGCCGCCATGAGTGAAGTGATTCCAGACACAACCCGCAACAACCAATGGCAATCAGCAACTTAGTAAGCTTCACAACATGCACTTCACCCTTTGCGGTGCTACTAGCACATTACTGTGCCGTTCCATTGCTAAAAGCCATCAGCCGCCACGAGCGTTGTCGCCTCCCGATGTTAGACACAACCAGCAATAGCCGATGGCAATCGGCAACTTAGTAAGCTTCACCCCATGCACATCGCCCCTTTCGGTGCTACTTGCACGATGCTTTGCCATTCCATTGCTAAAAGCCATCAGCCGCCACGAGAGTTGTCGCTTCTCGATGTTATGCCAGACACAAGCAGCAACAACCGATGGCAATCGGCAACTTAGTAAGCTTCGCCCCATGCAATTCGCCCCTTGCGGTGCTACTTGCACATTGCTTTGCCATTCCATTGCTAAAAGCCATCAGCCGCCACAAGCGTTGTCGCCTCCCGATGTTAGACACAACCAGCAACAACCGATGGAAATCGGCAACTTAGTAAGCTTCGCCCCATGCACATCGCCCCTTTCGGTGCTACTTGCACGATGCTTTGCCGTTCCATTGCTAAAAGCCATCAGCCGCGACGAGCGTTGTCGCCTCCTGATGTTAGACACAACCAGCAACAACCGATGGCAATCGGCAACTTACTAAGCTTCGCCCCATGCACATCGCCCCTTTCGGTGCTACTTGCACGATGTTTTGCCGTTCCATAGCTAAAAGCCATCAGCAGTTACGAGCATTGTCGCCTCGCGATGTTATGCCAGACACAACCGGCAACAACCGATGGCAATCGGCAACTTATTAAGCTTCGCCCCATGCAATTCGCCCCTTGCGGTGCTACTTGCACATTGCTATGTCGTTCCATTGCTAAAAGCCATCAGCCGCCACGAGCGTTGTCGCCTCCCGATGTTAGACACAACCAGCAACAACCGATAGTAATCGGCAACTTAGTAAGCTTTGCCCCATGCACATCGCCCCTTTTGGTGCTACTTGCACGATGCTTTGCCGTTCCATTGCTAAAAGCAATCAGTCGTTACGAGCAGTGTCTCGATCGGTTGTTGCGCCCGCAAAAACAGATGGCAATCGGCAACTTAGTAAGCTTCGCTCCATGCACTTCGCCCCTTGCGGTGCTACTAGCACGATGCTTTGCCGTTCCATTGCTAAAAGCCATCAGCCGTCTTGAGCGGTGGGGAGAGGGGGGGTTTCTGACCTAACCCACAACAACCGATGGCAATCGGCAACATCGTAAGCTTTGCCCCATACACTTCGCCCTTTTCGGTGCTACTAGCATGTTGCTTTGCCATTCCATTGCTAAACGCCATCAACCGCCATGAGTGATGTGATTCCAAACACAACCCGCAACAACCGATGGCAATAAGCAACTTAGTAAGCTTCACAACATGCACTTCACCCCTTGCGGTGCTACTAGCACATTACTTTGCCGTTCCATTGCTAAAAGCCATCAGCCGCCACGAGCGTTGTCGCCTCCCGATGTTAGACACAACCAGCAATAACCGATGGCAATCGGCAACTTAGTAAGCTTCACCCCATGCACATCGCCCCTTTCGGTGCTACTTGCACGATGCTTTGCCATTCCATTGTTAAAAGCCATCAGCCGCCACGAGAGTTGTCGCTTCTCGGTGTTATGCCAGACACAAGCAGCAACAACCGATGGCAATCAGCAACTTAGTAAGCTTCGCCCCATTCAATTCGCCCCTTGTGGTGCTACTTGCACATTGCTTTGCCATTCCATTGCTAAAATCCATCAGCCGCCACGAGCGTTGTCGCCTCCCGATGTTAGACACAACCATCAACAACCGATGGAAATCGGCAACTTAGTAAGCTTCGCCGCATGCACATCGCCCCTTTCGGTGCTACTTGCACGATGTTTTTCCGTTCCATTTCTAAAATCCATCAGCCGTTACGAGCGGTGTCTCAATCGGTTGTTGCGCCCGCAACAACCGATGGCATTCGTCAACTTAGTATGCTTCGCTCCATGAACTTTGCCCCTTGCGGTGCTACTAGCACGATGCTTTGCTGTTCCATTGCTAAAAGCCAGCAGCCGTCTTGAGCGGTGGGGGAGAGGTGATGTTATGCCAGACACAACCCACAACAACCGATGGCAATCGGCAACTTAGTAAGCTTCGCCCCATACACTTCGCCCCTTGCGGTGCTACTTGCATGTTGCTTTGCTGTTCCATTGCTAAAAGCCATCAGCCGCCATGAGTGATGTGATTCCAGACACAACCCGCAACAACCGATGGCAATGAACAACTTAGTAAGCTTCGCAACATGCACTTCACCCCTTGCGGTGCTACTAGCACATTGCTTTGCCGTTCCATTGCTAATATCCATCAGCCGCCACGAGCGTTGTCGCCTCCCGATGTTAGACACAACCAGAAACAACCGATGGCAATCGGCAACTTAGTAAGCTTCACCCCATGCACATCGCCCCTTTCGGTGCAACTTGCACGATGCTTTGCCGTTCCATTACTAAAAGCCATCAGCTGCCACGAGAGTTATCGCTTCCCGAAGTTATACCAGACGCGACCCGCAGCAACCGATGGCAATCGGCAACTTGGTAAGCTTCGCCCCATGCAATTCGCCCCTTGCGGTGCTACTTGCACATTACTTTGCCGTTCTATTGCTAAAAGCCATCAGCCGCCACGAGCGTTGTCACCTCCCGATGTTAGACACAACCATCAACAACCGATGGCAATCGGAAACCTAGTAAGCTTCGCCCCATGCACATCGCCCGTTTCGGTGCTACTTGCACGATGCTTTGCCGTTCCATTGATAAAAGCCATCAGCCGTTACGAGTGGTGTCTCGATCGGTTGTTGCGCCCGCAACAACCGATGGCAATCGGCAACTTAGTAAGCTTCGCTCCATGCACTTCGCCCCTTGCGGTGCTACTAGCACGATGCTTTGCCGTTCCATTGCTAAAAGCCATCAGCCGTCTTGAGCGGTGGGGGGGAGGGGGGTTTCCGACCTAACCCACAACAACTGATGGCAATCGGCAACTTAGTAAGCTTCGCCCCATACACTTCGCCCCTTGCGGTGCTACTAGCATGTTGCTTTGCCGTTCCATTGGTAAAAGCTATCAGCCGCCATGAGTGAAGTGATTCCAGACACAACCCGCAACAACCGATGGCAATGAACAACTTAATAAGCTTCGCAACATGCACTTCACCCCTTGCGGTGCTACTAGCACATTACTTTGCCGTTCCATTGCTAAACGCCATCAGCCGCCACGAGCATTGTCGCCTCCCGATGTTAGACACAACCAGCAATAGCCGATGGCAATCGGCAACTTAGTAAGCTTCACCCCATGCACATCGCCCCTTTCGGTGCTACTTGCACGATGCTTTGCCATTCCATTGCTAAAAGCCATCAGCCGCCACGAGAGTTGTCGCTTCTCGATGTTATGCCAGACACAAGCAGCAACAACCGATGGCAATCGGCAACTTAGTAAGCTTCGCCCCATGCAATTCGCCCCTTGCGGTGCTACTTGCACATTGCTTTGCCATTCCATTGCTAAAAGTCATCAGCCGCCACAAGCGTTGTCGCCTCCCGATGTTAGACACAACCAGCAACAACCGATGGAATTCGGCAACTTAGTAAGCTTCGCCCCATGCACATCGCCCCTTTCGGTGCTACTTGCATGATGCTTTGCCGTTCCATTTCTAAAAGCCATCAGCCGTTACGAGCGGTGTCTCAATCGGTTGTTGCGCCCGCAACAACCGATGGCATTCGTCAACTTAGTATGTTTCGCTCCATGCACTTTGCCCCTTGCGGTGCTACTAGCACGATGCTTTGCTGTTCCATTGCTAAAAGCCATCAGCCGTCTTGAGTGGGGGGGGGGGGGGGGGTTCCGACCTAACCCACAACAACCGATGGCAATCGGCAACTTAGTAAGATTTGCCCCATACACTTCGCCCCTTGCGGTGATACTTGCATGTTGCTTTGCCGTTCCATTGCTAAAAGCCATCAGCCACCATGAGTGATGTGATTCCAGACACAACCCGCAACAACTGATGGCAATCAACAACTTAGTAAGCTTCGCAACATGCATTTCACCCTTGCGGTGCTACTAGCATGTTGCTTTGCCGTTCCATTGCTAAAGGCCATCAACCGCCATGAACGATGTAATGCCGCCCTAGACGCAACCAGCAACAACCGATGGCAATCGACAACTTAGTAAGCTTCACCCCATGCACATCGCCCTTTCGGTGCTACTTGCACGATGCTTTGCCGTTCCATTGCTAAAAGCCATCAGCCGCCACGAGGGTTGTCGCCTACCCGATGTTATACCAGACGCGACCCGCAACAACCGATGGCAATCGGCAACTTGGTAAGCTTCGCCCTATGCAATTTGCCCCTTGCGGTGCTACTTGCACATTACTTTGCCGTTCCATTGCTAAAAGCCATCAACCGCCACGAGCGTTGTCGCCTCCCGATGTTAGACAGAACCAGCAACAACCGATGGCAATCGACAACTTAGTAAGATTCGCCCCATGCACATCGCCCCTTTCGGTGCTACTTGCACGATGCTTTGCCGTTCCATTGCTAAAAGCCATCAGCCATTATGAGCGGCGGGGGGGAGGAGGGGTTTCTGACCTAACCCACAACAACCGATGGCAATCGGCAACTTAGTAAGCTTCGCCCCATACACTTCGCCCCTTGTGGTGCTACTAGCATGTTACTTTGCCGTTCCATTGCTAAAAGCCATCAGCCGCCATGAGTGAAGTGATTCCAGACACAACCCGCAACAACCGATGGTAATCAGCAACTTAGTAAGCTTCGCAACATGCACTTCACCCCTTGCGGTGCTACTAGCACATTGCTTTGCCGTTCCATTGCTAAAAGCCATCAGCCGCCACGAGCGTTGTCGCCTCCCGATGTTAGACACAACCAGCAACAACCGATGGCAATCGGCAACTTAGTAAGCTTCACCCCATGCACATCGCCCCTTTCGGTGCTACTTGCACGATGCTTTGCCGTTCCATTGCTAAAAGCCATCAGCCGCCACGAGAGTTGTCGCTTCCCGATGTTATGCCAGAAGCAACCCGCAAAAACCGATGGCAATCAGCAACTTAGAAAGCTTCGCCCCATGCAATTCACCCCTTGCGGTGCCACTTGCACATTGCTTTGCCGTTCCATTGCTAAAAGCCATCAGCCGCCACGAGCGTTGTCGCCTCCCGATGTTAGACACAACCAGCAACAACCGATGCAATCGGCAACTTAGTAAGCTTCACCCCATGCACATCGCCCCTTTCGGTGCTACTTGCACGATGCTTTGCCGTTCCATTTCTAAAAGCCATCAGCCGTTACGAGTGGTGTATCGATCGGTTGTTGCGCCCGCAACAACCGATGGCAATCGGCAACTTAGTAAGCTTCGCTCCATGCACTTTGCCCCTTGCGGTGCTACTAGCACGATGCTATGTCGTTCCATTGCTAAAAACCATCAGCCGTCTTGAGCGGTGGGGGGGAGGGGGGGGGTTTCCGACCTAACCCACAACAACCGATGGCAATCAGTAACTTAGTAAACTTCGCCCCATACACTTCGCCCCTTGCGGTGCTACTAGCATGTTGCTTTGCCGTTCCATTTCTAAAATCTATCAGCTGCCATGAGTGATGTGATTCCAGACACAACCCGCAACAACCGATGGCAATCAGCAACTTAGTGAGCTTCGCAACATGCACTTCACCCCTTGCGGTGCTACTAGCACATTGCACATTGTTCCATTGCTAAAAGCCATCAGCCGCCACGAGCGTTCTCGCCTCCCGATGTTAGACACAACCAGTAACAACCGATGGCAATCGGAAACTTAGTAAGCTTAACCCCATGCACATCGCCCCTTTCGATGCTACTTGCACGATGCTTTGCCGTTCCACTGCTAAAAGCCATCAGCCGCCCCGAGAGTTGTCGCTTCCCGATGTTATGCCAGACACAACCCGCAACAACCGATGGCAATCGGCAACTTAGTAAGCTTCGCCCCATGCAATTTGCCCCTTGCGGTGCTACTTACACATTGCTTTTCCGTTCCATTGCTAAAAGCCATCAGCCGCCACGAGCATTGTCGCCTCCCGATGTTAGACACAACCAGCAACAACTGATGGCAATCGGCAACTTAGTAAGCTTTACCCCATGCACATCGCCCCTTTCGGTGCTACTTGCACGACGCTTTGCCGTTCCATTGCTAAAAGCCATCAGCCGTTACGAGCGATGTCTCGATCGGTTGTTGCGCCCGCAACAACCGATGGCAATCGGCAACTTAGTAAGCTCCGCTCCATGCACTTTGCTCCTTGCGGTGCTACTAGCACGATGCTTTGCCGTTCCATCGGCAACTTAATAAGCTTGCGACCTAACCCACAACAACCGATGGCAATCGGCAACTTAATAAGCTTTGCCCCATGCGCACGGCACCTTTCGGTGCTACTTGCACGATGCTTTGCTATTCCATTGCTAAAATCCATCAGCCGCCACGAGTGTTGTCACCTCCCGATGTTGACCGCAACAACTGATGGCAATCGACAACTACTGAGCTTCGCCCCATGCTCACGGCACCTTGCGGCACTACTTGCACGACGCTCCACCGTTTATTGTCTAAAGCCATCAGCTGCCACGAGCGATGCTAGACACAACCAACAACAACCGATGGCAATCGGCAACTTAGTAAGCTTCGCCCCATGCACATCTCCCCTTTCGGTGCTACTTGCATGATGCTTTGCCGTTCCATTGCTAAAAGCCATATGCCGTTACGAGCGATGTCTCCATCGGTTGTTCCGCCCGCAACAACCGATGGCAATTGGCAACTTAGTAAGCTTCGCCGCATACACGTCGCCCCTTTCTGTGCTACTTGCACGATGCTTTGCCGTTCCATCGCCAAAAGCCATCAGCCGTCACGGGCGGGGGGTGGACTTACATACATAACCCATAACAACCGATGGCAATAGGCAACTTAATAAGCTTTGCCCCATGCACTTCGCCCCTTGCGGTGCTACTCGCACGTTGCTTTGCCGTTTCATTGCTGAAAGCCATTTTCCGCCACGAGCGTTGTCGCCTCCCGATTTTGCCCGCAACATCCATTGGCAATCGGCACTTAGTAAGCTTTGCCCCATGCGCACGGCACCTTGAGGTGCTACTTTCATGATGCTCAACCTTTTGTTGCCAAAGGTCAATGTTTGCCTCAAGCAGTGCGACCCCCAGGCATGCTACGAGCCCGCACGAGTATTTGCCGGCGTGGATTGTGAACTTCGGGGATGTTGCAAGGCCAAGCCATGCATGTCCCCTATGCCCACGCCCCATTCCAGCGTCCCCCATGCGTGCCCGCACTGCCTGGCAGCCAGCACCTTGAGGTGCCTTTCAACACCTCTGCCCCCCTTATATATACTTAAATAAAAAAACCCAAGTTTTAGGAGTAGACATGCCTTGTCCAGAGAATCATAATGGAGTTGTACAACACCAAATAACACAAACCAAGGTACAACTTAGCTAATATATTCACAAATGACTTTTAATCATTGTAAATGATATTTTTTACAGAAAAAAATATTTTTTTATTTTTATTTTCATTAAAAACGAAAAATACATGGAAAAATAGTAAAAAATAGGAAAATTATTATAAAAATAGGAAACATAATGGAAACAATTCCCAATACATCTAGTAATATAATATTACATATAAAAGAGTAATTATTGTTATATAAAACTAACATAACAACTATTTAAAATTACAAAAAAGCAATACAAAATAGATAAAAAATAGGTAAAATACATAATATTTTTGTAAAACCATATGGATGACCAACCACCATTAATCATGAGTAAATTCCATTGTCACAACCTCTATAAGTGATTCCGACTTAAAACCGCCGGCGCCAACCACCAAGCGTCCACCAACCGTCGCCGGTCGCTACCGCAAACCACCGCTACTTTCCATCACCGCCACCAACGACCACTACCATCATTGCGCTTGACATGTTGCTAAGCATTTGTCTAGCACTAGACATCGAGCGACGTGGAGCGGCGCGGAGACACGTCCTGACCCGTGCCATGGCCATGGCCTGCACTGGCGTGACCCGTGCCATGGCCATGCACC